>CAUYON010137757.1:0-91905 GCA_963573935.1 Arctocebus calabarensis | reverse complement strand
TAGTGATCAAGGAAATGCCATGAAGGATATCTGTAACAGTATGATCAAAATATTTCTGAATGTATATGAATCGTGCCCTGTGATTGCACCAATGTACATAATTATGATTCAATAAAATTATTAAAAAAAAAAAAAGAACATCACATAAAATCCACTCTCTTAACAAAATTTCAAGTGCACAATATCTTATTGCTAATCGTAAGCACTATATTGTACAGTGGATCTCTGGAACTTATTCATCCCATATAACTGTAATTTCATACAAAAAACAACTCCCTGTATTTCTCTGTCCTTTCCTGGTGACCACCATTCTATTGTCTATTTTATATGTTTACCTTTTTAGATGCTTCATATAAGAGGAATCTTGGATTATTTGTCTTTCTGTGACATACTAATCTCACTTAGTATAATGTCTTCAAGGTTCATCCATATAATTGGAAATGGTAGCATTTCCATTTTAGAAAGTGTTCATTAGTTTGACATTGTTGTGACCAACATCTGCTTTCTGGAAATAGTATTCCATTGTGTATTTACACCACCTTTTGTTTATCTATCCATTGATGGACATTTGAGTTGTTTCTACATCACGACTACCATGAATTATGTTGCAGTGAACATAGGAAAGCAGAAATCTCTTCACAATTCTGATATTAATTCTTTGGGATATACCACCAGAAGTGGGATTCCTGGCATAGCAGTTCTATTGTCAATTTTTGAGGGAATCTACTGTTTTTAATAATAGCTGTACACAATTTTACATTCCCAACAACAGTGTACAAGGGTTCCTTTTTCTCCACATCTTCACTAACTTGTTACCCTTTTTTTAATAATAGCTGTCCTAACAAATGTGACATGATATCACATTGAGATTTGGATTTACCTGATGATTAGTGATGTTGAACATCTGCTCACATACTTGTTATACAGGTACTGACATAAAAATAGGTATATATTGTAAAAAAGAGGTATAGAATGGCTGACTGGATACAAAAACTCAGGCCAGACATATGCTGCATTCAAGAGTCTCACCTTACCTTAAAAGATAATTATTGTTTACTTTTAATTTTATTTGCCAGAGGAGACAGTATGGCCTAACTTGCAAGGTTTTGTTAAGGCTGTCTTCTTGGTCAAGGAAAAGATCAATTTCTCTTTGGGATTCTATGGTCGTATAAGTAAAGATTAAATTTATGTTTGAATGATATATGATATAAAGTTAGTTTTTGTCTAATAGTCATGTTGCATTAAAAGAGATATATTAAAAATTCTCAACACGATTGTATTTTTGTCAAGTTTCTTGAATTTTAATAGCTTACTTTATGTGTTTATTCACAATATTATTTAGTGTACGTGGGCTTTATGATTCATCTTCTTTATGAATTGTGTCTTCTATAAACTTATAACCATTGGTGTTGGACACTGCTTTCTTTTTGTTTAATTTGCCTAATTTTTCTTTGGCTATCCATTTACTTACAACTTTTTGTTTTTGTTATTGTTATGATTTTGTGTTAGGTGGGTTCCTTAAAAATAATTGGATCTTATTTTCTTTGTATCTAAACTCTTTTTGGGAAAATAAATACACTACATTTATTGTAATGGTTGACATACCTGATTTTATTCCTTTTATTTTACTTCATATTCATTATACATTTTCACATCCTATTTCCTTTTATTTTATTTTAATTTTTTGCTGTTGTGATTCTTTTCACTGTTTTATGTTTTCTCTGTGTTAATCTGAAGTTCTACCTTCCCTTTTCTTTCTCTCGAAATGTCTACCTCTTCACAATTACTTGAAAACAATATATAGTTTTCATACCTACTCATAGGTACCTTGATTACCATCTATATTTTAGAGAAGTGTGAGGTATAGAAAAGTCAAGAAACTCACCTTAGATTTACATTGGTAAAGGACGGATCTGAGTCTTTAGTCTTTGTCTAGACTGCCTTTCTAATTACTTTAGAGCACTTGGAGGGAGACGTACCTTTCACATCCATTGAAAAGATAGGAATCCACACGTATAATTTTGTTATGTTAGAAAAAAATAGCCAACTTAGTGAAATGTAAAATATCCATGTTAATGACCATAAAATCTGAAAAAAATAAAAATTTTCTTAGAAACTATGTAATAAACTTAACATTAGAAAGCAGTAGTAGAGTGATATTCATGGAAGACAGAAAGTTGTCTAAGAATCTTCTCTGAAACATTTAGGGAAGATGATCTTACCAGTAAATTTTCCTAAAAATGTGAGAACTTTTCATGAAACCAGTTTTGTTTTGTTCTGGAGCATAAAAACTAATGGACCATCATCTAAACTATTTTATGAAGCATGCAACTAACCAAGTTTAAAAACTTGATAAATAAAAATACATAAATTTTCATAAAAGTTTTCCAACTGTATATAGAAATTTTGGAAGAAACTATGAGCAAACCAGTTCAATAGTAAATAAATTAAAAAAAAACTATCTTCTATGAATAAGCAAAAATAAGCTCATCTAAGAATCAGATAATATGCATGGTGGCCATAAGGTTGAACACTATTTTAAATTGTTCACTAACTTTATGGCCACCTTGTATAACATCAAAAGAGGCTATAAGGAAAAAATAATGGATAATCTCTATTAATATAAAATAAGCATTTGAGAAGTTCAAATCCCACTTCTGACAAACAATGCTTTAACCTCACAAGTGCAAACTATGTAATCTAATCAGATGTACCGTCATTTTAATCTGAAATTTAAAAACAAAACTCCAAGAAACTAGCAATAAGTGAATAGTTTTTCAGATTTTGAGAAAAAAATCAATGATAAATGAATAGCCAACATCATCATTGACTGTGAGGCTGTAGGAGTCTCAGGAATGTTAGGAGTAAAATATTTCTGCTATGACATTTCCTATTCTACTTTCTTCAAATATTTTTGTTTTTTAAATGTTCTATTTTCTTCAAATGTTTTATTTTTGAAAATTCCATTTAAAAAGGTAATAGTGATGCATATATATCTGAGAACAATCCAATTTTATTATAATTAAATAAAATACAAATGTAACAGTAATGACATCTTTCCCTTATCAACGTGCCACAATTAAAAAAAAATCCCTCCCTACTAATATATAATTCTGGACGCAGGATTGTGAGATAGATGCATTCACAACCTGCTCTGGGGAGTATAAATTGGCAAAAATCATTATAAAAAGCAGTTTGACAATTTTTAGCATGAATATTAAAATAATTTATGTCCTTTGACCCAGTAATTCTAATTCCGGGAACTCCAGCCTAAGGAAATCATGAGAGTTGCTGACAGAGATTTGTGTATGAGGATGTTTATGGCAATGTTCTTTGTTTATATTATTTTAAAAAATGGGAAATAACCTAAAATGCCAAACAATAGGAGAATGATCAAATGAAGTATGATACTGCTATACGATGTACAGTCGTAGAGAATCATGCTTTTGAAAGCTATTTAATATAATGAGAAAGATACAATATTAATCGGAAAAAAGCAAGATACAAATCTATCTATACTTGATTTTGATTTTATAGAAATGCATGCATATATGCATATATAAAATGGGGACCATTTTAAAGGACTAGAATAGAAGGAAATAATTAAAAAAGTATAAAAAAGAAAAAAATGTATAGATAAATAAATTAATATAGCACTATCAGTCTGTTAAAGTTGGGACATTTCTGAATCTCCACCAGATTACTTATGTTACCATAATGGGATTCCATTTCATAATGAAGAATAAACTTAATTCTAAATTACTATTGAAATGTTAACCTGACAATAGGCTGAAATTTATCCTCTATGTCAAGTATCACTATCTTTGTAATGATTAATATTTCTATCTCATAATCACAAATTCCAGCCTTACCCATGGACAGTGTAGATCCGTTGAGAAACTGAAGATAAAGCTGTGTGTCATAACACCAACACCAGAAAATTACCGATGGGTTAGTTGTGGTATCTCAAGTTATATGAAGATTGGCAATGAGCTAAGTGACGTAATCTCATTTTCTCCCCCTTTGGACACATAAATAAAGTGAGTTTTTACACTCTGTTGAAGGAAATGAACAACTACATTCGTAGAGCTGGAAAACACCTGTGAGAAGTCTTGTTGGCCCTTGAAGGGCCCACTTGTTGTTTCTCCAAATGAACAATGTGAGAAAACTTCATAGGAAAACAGTCATGTAAGATAGTGAACTCTGAGGCCTACAATGGGATTTCAAGGTGCTTTTCCCCTGTGCAACCTAAGAATATTTTTATCCAATGAAGGTCTTTAAAGCCACTGGGAAACTCCCCACCTCGGTAGATCAACGTTTCCTCATCGGTAGATCAATGTTTCCTCATCTGTAAAATAGCCACAGTAATAAGACATCTCTCGTGGGATAATTTTGAGCAGTAAGTGAATTTGTGCTTGTGAAGGTTAGCCTAGTAACTGGGCATCTGGTGATGATTATTACCTTTCCAAAATTTCACATGGCTTTTTAGGACTTTCCTCGTTGGATAACAAATCTGTTTTCTGAGCTAAAAAACAGCTCCTGGAACTATGCAGAAAAAGTCTACCCCACCAGCTACATTAACAGTCCTTTAAATACTTGAAGACAGCTTTTATGAATTTAATAACTGCTTTCCATGCCTTCTTTTTTTTTAATTTCAAGAAGAGAACACAGTAGACTATAAAAATGAGCATTATCAGTCTTCCTTTGGATGTTCTATGTAAATGTTGTTTAACATTCAAATGGTGCTGATTATAATTTGAGATATTAACAGTTAGATATGCCATTGTGTCCCTCTGTTATTGTTTGCAGAGGAGGTTAAACACTATATTAACTTCTGAGTAGTGATTTACTGTTGCTTTTGTTGGCGAAAAATAAAAAAAAAAGAAGTAAAATAATATAATTTGATACTGCCTTTGAGACTTCCAGTTTGTGGAAGTCTTTATTTCCTACTCAATTTTATTTTTTTTAAAAAAGCATACATGTCGTGTAAATACAACATCACAGAAATGCAGAGTTGTTCTTTTCTTCCTGGATTAAGCTGTTGTATAATATTGTTCTGTAACCATTAAGCAGCTGCTCAGCCTCAGAGATGCTCATATTTTCTTTGGAAGATGAAGGAAATTTGCTGTATGAGTATCTTTCCAGGGGTCTATGGAACATGTGAAAGCTATGTTTCTGAAAGGCCCCAGGAGCTGGAGGTTATAGATGGGGTTATGTTAGCAGCAAATGACCTGACGATTTGCTGAGTCTCCCTCTCTAGGCTGTTGCAGGGTTCCTAATATATTGTAAGATATTCCCCAGCTATTTTGCCTGCATCCTCAAGTATTTATTGCCTCCTGTATGCTTATGAGCAAATATGTCTAGCTATATTAGTGCTATCTCATTTACTATTTCTTTTTTTTAGTTTGCCTTGTCTTGAGTGTTGCCTGTCTATTGCAAAGACTGTGTGGGCTGTGTGCAAAGATATGTGAAGACGGCAGGGTTCTGCTTCAGATGCTTCTCCCAGGTTCCCCCTTACCTGATTCTCAGCCATCCCGGCTCCCAGGGGCTCTTGTCACTAGGCATTACCACCTGTCCTTAGAACCCTCCCTCCACTGAAGTCTTACCGTGCTCCAGCAGGCGTGCAGCCCAGTGGGACTGTGGTGGTACATTTTAGCCTGTGGGTTCCCAAGCGTGGCTGACATGTTTCCAATGCTTTTCATAGTTTTAGTATATGGGTTTTAAAACTCTTTCAGGGATGTTTTTGGTAGATTCCAATTTCTTAGAACTTGAGGAGGTAGGGGTCTTCCCCTGATAGAATTACCCTCGGGAGGTAGCCCCTCCTTCCCTTGTGATTTGGCTCCTAACAGGCCCACACACCACTCTGTCTTAATGGGCAAGACTTAGCAACAGATGGACTTCTGACTCCTCATTGGAATAATAAGAAAATGAACTTCAGCTTATATCTTGGGTAATGTTATTATGTATTACATCTGATATGATTTATATAAATATATTGAAATGTTCATTATTTCCTCACTCATTCACCAGTTTATCTTCCAAGTATTTTTTCCACTCTAGTCCATTGGTCATTATCTTGCTTTAGGAGCCTGAAGTTACACATTACTACACAGCAAAGTCAAGGGCGTGATCTGGCCCTAACCATTACTCTTTTCCATTCTGCCCAAAAGCCTAAATAAAATTCTCTGCACGTGAGTTCCAGGAATGGCAATGGTCAGTATAATTACCCATCTGTCTTTGAAATCATCTGTGTTTATGTTGTAATACAGTTACGAAGACGTTAATTTGTGACCTTGTTGTAAAAAGTTGCAAAATTTTAAAATTTTGGTTCTGTGAGTTTTTATTTAGTAGTTCCTCTCTATGTAGGCAATGACTGTATCTCCCTAGTCAATATGGAGATGAACAAAACCCAAACACAGGAACCGATAATCCAGAAAGGAGTAGAAGACTTGAAAACAGATATCTTAGAAAATCTGAAAATGCAAAGTGTGAAATAAATACAAAGCAGGTGTTATAAGCACACAGGAAAGAGATGATTTCTGGCTGTGCCAGGGGTGGGTGAAGAAATGGAGCATCAGCTTACGGCGTGGGTGGAGGTTGAGCTGGACATTGAAGGCTAAGTGTGTGGAGAATGGGCAGTGAGAGCTGCGGGGGAAAGACGAAGGCCGGTGTTTATAGTATCATCAGGCGACACCAAGGAGTGTTGTCTGACCGGTTAAGCTCCTAAGCCGTAGTCATGATAAACAGCATTTTTATATTTAACATATTGGCTGTATTAAGTTTACCGTATATGCCATAAAGTATAATGAACTATATTGTAAAACAACAACAAAAGCAACAAAAATCTTTATACACAGTGGTCACAGTGATTCAGAAAATTAAAAACATCTTTTTCTCCTACCAGGCAAAAGGTGTCAATGTCCTTTTTGTGGATTCATGACTTTCAGGGTGTCGTATAGTGCTGGTTGCATAGAAGTTTCTCAATCGTCCTAAAATGAATTAAACTTGGTGAAATATTAATTGCTCACAAAGTAAGAGTTTCTTAAAATAGATGTACATCAAATGTGGACATTTTGTTATAAACCTCTTAAAAATGTTAAGTCTTTTTCAAAGTAATGACTTAATATGACACCAGAGTTTGATCACCCACTGAGGTCTCATTGACCCTCTAACTCTTTCTTTCATTCTGTTTCTAAAGAAGCTGTATGAGTGGGTATCAAACGGTACTCAGACAGCCTGGGTCTTCCTTTGCAGCAGTGAGGCATGTGTGCTAATCGAATGGTTTTCGTTTTTTTCACACTACGTATAATTAAAAAGCAATTTTGTTCTGGTAAATTTTCTAAATAAAGGTTTGCAAGTAAATTTAGACTGTCTCAAGTCTAGTGTACATAACTCAGTGTCTGGCTGACTTCTGGTACTACTGGATGTCTTTAATTTATTGGCAACATGTAACCAGCGCTGACCAGGGGTTTTATATTTTTATCTCATGTAGTATTCATACCAACTCTATGTGTAGGTGATTTTACTATCCCTAACTTATAGACGAAGAAGTTGAGGCATCCAAGAGGTCTGATACTGTGGCCAAGATCCATAACTGCTAAACTGTGTGTAGAATTCCAGTCCCACCTCTTCCATTCAACTGCCCCATGTTGCTAAACACCCTTGCTCACATCTCATATCTATTTGCTGAATCTAATCTCTTGGTCAAAGCTTTATGTAAAACCTGCTCATATTGCCCTTCCTAGAATCTAGCAGTGGGTTTTTGTTGTTGTTTAGTTGGTTTGTTATTGTTTTTTCCTGGAAGTATTTCACTGGTGAAGATTTCCAGACTCATTCTGTTGATGTCCCTCTTTGCTAAGCTGTTTTCACCCTCCTTACACCCTCAGACATCAGTGAGAGCAGAGAGGGTGGAGTGACTGTTGTTCGTGGAAATCGTCCTCTCTTCTTTGGGACACAGCTAGTGATCCAGTCCAGGCACCATGGCCACTGTGAACTGTGCCTAGGTATCACACAAGGGTCATGTGGCTTTCCTGGAGGCCTAGACTCACCACCATTTATAGAAAAAGTGTCCAGTTCTTGAAATGAAGGGAGTCCAAGTGAGCAGCTGGCAGAAAGGGTGATAAAAGCACGAAAATCGGGAGGAGTGTATTAAAAGTGCATTGAAATAGGTCAGTACAAAGTACTGTACTACAAGTTCTGCTTGGTGTTATTAGTGACCCTGGAACAAGGGTGGGAGTGCTGGTAGCAGCAGCTCACTCTTCTTTAATCAGGGAAAGATTTGAGAGAGAAGGGTGGTTTCAAGAGATCTTTGAAGTATTTCCAGCAAGGTGCTAATTGTGGTTGTGGTTTTCCTTTTTCTTTCTTTCTTTCTTTCTTTCTTTCTTTCTTTCTTTTTTTTTTTTTTTAATGAGTAGACTTCAGCCTACCAGGTGCTCCTGAGTTGAATGCATTCAATGAGAACTCACGCCCCTTCATTCTTTACGTGTGGGCCATTGCAAGTAAAACCACACCAATTGCCCTGGACAAAATTAAGAAAATTTTTTTCTAGAACATTATTTACGATCTAAACTTTTAACTTTTTTTTTTTTAGCAAGACTTTTATTTTTTTACTTGTCCTTCTAAGCATACTTGGTTTTTGTTCTAACCTTTGGTTTTAAAGCACTTAAGCAAATTGAAGCTTAATCATTTATTTATTTCCTGCTCACGCTGATCTTTTCCTTCTTGTTGTTGACTTTCAGGTTACCTTGAGGATAGTTTTGTAAAATCTGGAGTCTTCAATGTATCAGAACTTGTAAGAGTATCCAGAAGTAAGTAAATTGTTTTCTTCTTACTTAAGTGTACAGTATGCTTTAAGATATTTTTTATTTCAAACCTTAAATACAGTATGAAGAATGACCACATATTAGGAAAACTTGAGTTTTGAACTCTTAAATCTTTTGATGAAATCACAAGATATTTTGCCTGATTTTCTAAAATATTTTCATTCAAATAATCAAAACTTTATGTCGCACAAAAATTTCGGGGTTGGTCTGATTGTCACATTTTTGGTATCCATTTAATTCACTGTTGTCTCTATTACCATAGATGGTCATTTATATCAAAGGAAGTCTGATTAATTAAATGTACTCTATGTTGTTATGATAACCCACATAAGTTTCCTGCAGATAAGTGCTTTTTCATTTTACTGACATTTTGGTGGGGGGGGGGCAGAGATGTACAGGATATACGCTCTAACGTGCTGAGTGTAGAGGGATGCAGAAATTAACTTTGCAGATTGCAGTTGGATATAGATAGAAAGCATTGTTAGGAAAAACAATGTCCAATTGTTTTAACTGGTCGCTTCACCTGAGACACTATTTTTGGCAGGCTGGATCAGATTTTTCTAGGGTAAGCTCACCTGGCTGGCTACCTAAGAAAGGGGGAATTTTCCTTGATTAACTCTTTTTCTTATTACCAGCATGCGCAAATACATCTAAGATGCAGATCTTAATGTGCTGATTGGGTTAAAAGAGGTGACTCCTTCCTTCTTTCTCTCTTCACTGATTTTGCTTTTTTATTATGTAAGTTCGGAGGCTGTGTTTTCACCGGACATGTTAATAGAAAAAGCGTCACAGGTTGGAAGGTGCACATGGTATGGTGGCACTCCGATCGTAGTGTAAATTGTGTTTCTCATCTGGGTCAAACTGAGAAGTCAAGAACTAGGATTATGATGATCTGGGAAGAACAAGGACAGAGGCAGTTACGGGGGTAAGAATAGGGAGGGCTTCAGTGATATTTCGAAAAATCTGAATTTCAAACATTAAAAAAAAAAACACCTTTCTGTAACAGTTCAGAACCTGGGTAAATCTAACATTTCCTTCATTCATTTTTAATTGATTCTGTTATCTCCTAGAGGTTTTTAGGTTATTTGTTATAACAAACATTACTGATTTATAATTAGCACATTAATTATCTACATTCATTCATTAGTTAATTTATTCAGCAAACATTTATTTTCTCCTCCATATGTAAATAGGTGTCTGTGAAATGCTTGGGAAGTTACTCTCCTAAGTGTCTTAATATATCCACATGATGATCTTGTTTACAAAATTGAACTGCATTGTTTATGAAGTAAGGGTTTGCCCTGCAAACATAAACTGGAGCACAACATTTAGGCTGTATTTCACCAACTCTGCCTTCCCAGGGGTCACGGTGTGCTAATGGGTTCTCCCCTCCAGGGTTTTACAATCCTGTGACCCGCTAATGTCTATGTTGACTGTAGCTAATGAAGCTATTCAGCTTTGGGATAGTGATCTCCGTGTTGAATGATATTATCTCCATCTTAAAAGTTGATTTAGGATCAGCTTTGGGGTGAGGAGAACAATAAGAGAGATTAAGGGTTGGCCTCTAACCCTTAGATTCTGAGACGCTTTGGTCCTTCGTTTCTAAGAGGATATTGGCAATCTCTTAAACATGATTTGCAGCTTTCTGGGAGAGGTGCTAAGGCTGATCTTTGCATCTGATGTAAATTCTTCCCGAGGCTCTTAAGCAGGAATATCTGGCAGACACTTGCTCTTCTCGCACATTCTCCTTGTCATCTAAATAAATTCCATGTGTACTGTTTTAGTATTTTGACCGTGTCTATTATTCATCTACTTTTCTTTCTGAAATGCCCCTTTTAGTGTCAGCATGCATACTCAATTTTCACTGTGCTCATGCGTATATTTGTAGACAAATTGTTTGAGTTGCTGTCTTCTTCAAATTGATCCTATTTATGCACACATTTATGAGGTACATGTGACATCTTGATCCAGGCATACAGTGTGTACTGATCAAATCAGAGCATTGTGGGTATTCATCGCTTTGAGCATCATCTGTTTGTGTTGGGAACATTTCCTATCTTCTCAGCAGCTACTTTGGGATAGATGATATACTGTTGTTGACTGTAGTCCCCCTACTGTGCTATCAAACACTAGAACTGATTTTTTTCTAGCCAACTATATGTTTGTGCCCACAATCCCTGTCTACCCCCCTACTTCCCTGTCTCTTGTAACTATCATTGTACCTTCCACCTACATGAGATTAATAATGTCAGCTCCTGTGTATGAGTGAGAACAGGTGATATTTGTCTTTTTGATTGCTGTTTTGATACTCTGGAATAATCTTTCTAGAACAAAATTTATAATCTTCCCCCCAAATTTCTAAAGTTTTTAAATTATCATTTTGCTATCAATCACACTTAGTTCATTTATGGCCAAGTAAACTTGTTGACTTTGGTGCCAAATGCATTCAACAGAAACTACAAATCTTTGCCTAAGTGTTGCATGAGTTAAATAAATTGCCAGTAGTTTATACAAGATATAACCTGCAAGTTTCCTGTTAGTAACTCAGATCTTTGAATCGTATCCATTACTGTTGTAGGAAGCCAGATTGCTTACTTCCATTGAGTCTCTCAAATGTCTCTTAGCACGTACCCTGCTTCTAATGTCACATAGAACATGGTTCTAATAATAAATTTTAAAGCATGTGGTTACTGTGGGATTTCTTACCTCACATTTTTTTAACCTCTGGTGCACTTCAAGCCACAACAAACATAGCTGCAGTTAGCTGTCCAAATAATTCAAGCCATCGGGCATAGTTACACATTGCAAACAAATATTTTCTGTATAAAAGGAGGTTAAAGTGTATTATATAAAGTGAACGCTCTAACAGAGGGCAGATGTTTCAGAATTTTAGAGCTGAGACTATTTATATACGTATTGATTTATTTAATTTTTAGTACAAATAGATGTTCACTGTATCCCTCAATCATTTCTCTGCAATAAACTATGTATCTAATTAGGTTTTCTTAAAAAGGCTCCAAGTTAATCATGGCCTGCCTAATAATTCAACTGAGAGTGAACCATTTAGAATATTTATTTAAAATTCTGGATCGGAAAACTTATATGAAAATCTGTGATTCCTTTGGAGTTTTATATCCAACTTGAGGCAATTAGGAGAGAGAGAAAAGATTAAGTAGACTGTATGTTCCTGCAGCAACTCTGAGGGACCCCAGAATCTTGTTGCCCAGCCCCAGGGCAAGCTTTCTCTCATTTGATCTTTTGACGGCCTGATTGAGACGGGTGAAGAAACCTAAACCATTCTTCCCACTGTTCTCTGACACCAACCTGCCTGGTCTCTACTTGGCATATTATCCCCGCCGGCCTGTGGCTTTGCTTCTGCCGTAAGTCTTGTTTGGAATGGCCTCTCTTTCATATCTTACTCATTCTGCGATGTCTAGTGCTAGCTGTGGCTTTTCCACAGACTTCTTGATCCATTCGGGCCAGTATTGGATCCTTTCTCCTTTGAAATCCCAATGCACTTATTAATCATGTCATTCATTTGGGCAGTTTCATTATAATCTACATTATCCTGGTAGTTCTATGTTTTGCATGAACATTTTATTTACCCAACTTGTTGCTCAATATGTTTACTTTAAGAGGCCAACCCTTAATCTCGGTTATTGTTCTCTTCACTCCAAAAGCTAACCCTAAATCAACTTTTAAAGGCAGCAGTATCTGAGTACATTTTGTATCCATTAAAATCAACACCTGTCAGCAATGGAAACTATTAATAACTTGTTGAATGAACGAACTTTCAGCAAACAGGTTCCTTATTTCCTCTTCATCTGCTTTTAGTACAATCTTGAACTGTTTGTCTTTGCTGACCACTCCCCTCTACCAGGGAAGAAATTTGGGGGAGAAAGCAAAGAAGGAAAGAAACTCACATTCGTTGAGCACCTGTTAGTATACTAGACATGCTACTGGGGTTTTATCACTCCTTATTTTACTTAATCATCAAAAGTATCATATGAGATAGGTTATTATTATTCCCTCTTTACAGTGTAAAAAACTGAGTCACATAGCTCATAAGTATAGATGTTCAAACTAAAATACTATTTATCTCCTAGGAATCTGCTCCTTCTAACATAATATGCTACCTCAAAGATTTATTCAATATGTCTAAAATTAAATTTTAAAAATGTAACAGATGTAATCAGTGTACAAACAAAAAGTTATATACAAAAATCTTAGTTTGTAATGTATCAGAAAATTCAAGGAGATTTCGTGATTTACAAACTAATAACTTAAAAATATAAAACTCCATGAGTATATTTTAAATATATAGTTGTGGCATAAAATTTAAAAAAGATGTTCACTATTGAGTAGAGCCTCACTTATCATTCATAAATGAGACCTGAATGTATATTTTGAAGACAAATGTCATACTTACAAATTTCATTTACATATTTGCTCTAACGTAAGAATTATTTATATCAAATAATGATAAATATTATGATTTCTAATCCTTTCTAATATTAATGCTATTGATACTATAGAATAATAATTGTTGGCATTTATGTGTGAAACTGTTCTATATTTATTTATCACCAATTTGGCTTTTGAGAGCCTACACGGTGCAAAATGACTAGTTTGGTGCTGAGGGATAGGAATCGTGTCCAGATTCCTATACTCCAGACGTCTCTAGACTAGTGGGGTGACAGATACAACAGCTACTCACACAAAGAAGTGAGTGAAGAAGGCCGGAGTATAGCTTGGGGAGAAGTGGCAACCAATGATGATAGGCTGAGTGTGCCACATTTCCAAACTCAAACATGGCTAAGGTGAGCAAGTGTTTAAGTCCTACTCCAGTGTATGGTAGATATTAAAAGTCTGAAGATAGGAGAATTCTCCCACCCTTGCCCAGAGGCATGGGGTTATTAGATTATTACATTTGCATAAAGATGACAAGTATCAATTCCAGTGTTTCTTTTTGTGTTATTCCTCAGCGCCCATAACCCAGGGAACTGGAGTCAATTTTCCAATTGGAGAAATCCCAAGCCAACCATATTATCATGACATGAACTCGGGGGTCAATCTTCAGAGGTCGCTGTCTTCTCCACCAAGCAGGTAACTAACTGAAAGAAAAGCTGTTCATGTTCTCAGTCAATCTGCAAATAGATAGGCAGTGAGGAGGGTAAAGAGAAATGGGAAATAGAGGGTTTAGTACACAGACTTTTACTCTTTCTTGGTTACATTTGCTTGGCTATTTGCAAATTAAATGTAATTGTCATTCAAAGCACTTTTAAAAGTCTTTTTCAGGGGAACAGGGACCTACGAAAGTATATTAATATGATTTTATCTTGTATGAAATACTATAGTTCTATAAGTTAAGTAATTGTTTTGGTGATTTTTAAAATGATGTTACTACGGCAGTGATCCCTGATAAATTTTTTCCTAATACCATTTCCAAGTTTGGGATATTGAAACACGAAAAGTAGAATGTATCAGTTTTACCTAGCGTTAAAATTAAAGGCTTTACTCTAGGCCACAGTTTCCACAATTATTCAGTTAGTTAATATTGTTTGATTAATTTAAGTAATTTTCAGTTCCAATGAAAATATTACCTCCTCTGAGGTAATATTGGGAAATATTCCATATGTCTATATTTAAATAATAAATATTTGACATATTCAAACCTCCCTCTGAGGTTTGATCAAATATAAGAGCACATGAATTCCAGAGCAAAACATACATTTTATAATGTCACCTTTTTAAAAACAAGAATATCTAGATAATTAGTTTTATAAACTATTCTCAGTAATGAAACTTAATTGCATTTGACTTAATCATGGACTGTGCATGTTTGTATGTTTGTAAATTATGATCAATTTTATGTTATTTCTAGTCAAACTGCATTTTCATTTACCTGAATTTTGTAGCAAGGTATTTGGGTTTATTATCATCAAAATTGTCTCTAACATGTTGAGGTCTTAAAAATGCCTTACTTTTTCTGAATTTAGAGTGTGAATATTGATTTTTTATTTTGTCGCTGGATCAATTTGTTGTCAACACAGATCTTCCCTCATGCGCACTCTGTATCGGATACTATGTCTTTGTAATAAACAGGGTTTATAAAAACACTTCTCTAGTACTTCCTTATAAAAATAATTTCTTTCCACTTTTTAGTTTTTCATAAATATTTACTATGGACTCTTACATACTACTGAGTAGGAGAATTAGATAACAAAGAGAGTTAAAAACATGAGTTCTAATTTTGGATACCTTAAGGAAGAAATTAAGGATCTATTACTTATTCTTACTATAGTCCAGTATGGATAGAAATTACTATATTCTACATGTATATCATGTTAATACTCTGAGATCTGTGAATCAACAATTAATCACAGTGTATCAACAGGTATGCTCAGATACATATATGTTTGAAGGGCTTGGAAATGTAGTGTAGCAGAAAGACCACAGTCTTGGAAATCAGTGCTTTGTGTCTTATTTACTTCTCCTGGGCAGTCTACTCAATTTCACCAACTTTGTCTCCCCATTGGTCAAAAAAAGGACGGGATTGGTTTATGTGTATGATTTTTGAGGTCCGTTCTAACTCTGATTCTTATGGAATTGTGTTTCTTAATGTTGCAAAAAGTTAATTCAGAAGACATGGTTTTTAGTTTTTACCAGTATAGATACAAGTAAGAAATTTTGTAAAAGAAAATATACACATTTTCATAGTCATAATTAATTGTTTAACAGGGTATTTGTGGGGGTACATAAAAGAAGTATATCAAGCAATATGGCCATAAAATCGCTTCTTCATCTTTGCTCTAGATATTTTTCCTTTCTTAATAATTGAGATAAGCCCATGTTTCTTATTAAAATATATCATTTTAAAAGTATACCATTTGGTTTGAACATGGCAAAAGCCTTTTAACATAGGAATAAAGGACGAATAGCCATATTTTTAAGAGAAAGTACAGAAAAATATATGAAATAGTTTATAAGCAGTCAAGTGGTGGAAAATTTATAGCCATTATTAATTATGGAGTTACTACTTATAATTACTATTTAATAAGTATCTTCCAAATGCCAGGCAGTAAACTAAGAGCTTCACATTTAATAGCTCATTTAACTCTCTCAACCATCCCCCCTTTGAACTAGGTTTTATTGTTTCCATTTTACAGATGATTAAACTGAGTTTAGAAAGGCTAAGGAGCTTACAATTATATATTAATAAATAGGCTAGACAAGATTTAATAGTAGGCCTGTCTGAATCCAAAGGCTCTTGTCCTCCTCCACTTCCGTACCCTATCTTTGAATAAATGTGAAAGGATTACATTGTCAGTGACAACTGCTATACATATTTATATTCATATTGATAATTATAGTATGAGTCAGGTTCAATTTTAATAACACAATTTTAACATTACTACACAAACCACATGAGAGTTCACTTTTTATTACTAAAATTTCTTTGGAAATACAAGTGAAGAGGTAAATATAGCGAACACCACGTTTTTTTGGGCAGGCATAGATATAAGAAGGTATAAAACGGTAATACAACTAGAAATGTTTGCTGTTCCCTTTGGCGTACTAAATAGTCACTACGATTTCAGAATGATTCTGAGATGCTGTTACTTTTTACGAAAATTCCCTCAGTAAGAATTTACCCCAGTCAACTACTTTTAAATGCTATCCCTCTTTCCAGAAATCCTATTAATACAACTGCTGTCATGTTTTACCAGCAAAAGACCCAAAACCATATCCATAGATGAAAATATGGAACCAAGTCCTACCGGAGACTTCTACCCCTCTCCAAATTCACCAGCTGCTGGAAGTCGAACATGGCATGAAAGAGATCAAGGTGAGTAATAGAGAGATTCCTCTAGAGACAGCTGGGCAAACTGTTGGCTCATTTAATCAGTTTCATTTAGTCACAATTTCATAATTGAACCACTATGCATTATATGAATATGATTATATAGTCTTCTTGAAATGACTTTAGTAAAGTCATTTAATAAAGTCAGGTATTATTGTTAAACTAGTCAAACGCTGCCAGTGTTAATTTACAAAAGAACCTATTCTTTGTGGGTTTTTTCTTTCATTTTTTATTCTTTGTGCCTTTCTTTCCCAGAAAAAATGATCTTTTAGAACTCACAGTTATGTATGTGACTGATTATAATCTGTCTACATGAGTTGGTTAGGACACAGCAGAACTTCAAGTTCTGATTCAGTTAGATCAGTCGGCTGTTCTCTGTGGGTCATTCCGGGGAGGAGCCGACCTTTAAGCCATGCAGGTGACAGGTACTGAAAGTTCTCGTTTAAAAGATGCCACAATTCCTTTTGGAAGCAGGTAGAGTATAAACACTACATGAAAGTATAATGTCAGATAATTGTGTCTGTGCTAATCTAGTTATGCTTTCTATATAAACTATTACCCAGTTTTAGGGAAACTTTGGGGAGAAATATAACTTTAAGAAATAGGTATTATTTGGCTTTCTGAGTTCAGAACTCAGCTTTTCTTAAAGTCCATTAGATTTAATGTATTTCATCAGACATGCTCATGCCTTTTCCCCCAAACAGAGGGAGATTGTTAAACATAGAAAAAGAAAAATTAGCTAACTGCAATTTTTGTTAATATGTATGGTGTGTGCAAATAAGATTTTACATCAGCAGCATAAAAAGGTATTTGAAAATTGTTTTTCAAATAGAATTTTGCATTTTTCAAAAATTTAAAAGAAAGAAGCACTTTACTAATGGATTTTAGCTTAAGACTTGAGAATATATATGTGGGGATTTGGGAACTCTATGATGTACAATCTTGGGCATCACATAACTCTGGAGCTTAGCAATTAAGGCCAAAGTCAGTTCCTCAGGACTCCTTTTTTGCTGCTCAGAACTTATATACCAAGTGGCAGGGGATTTAAAGAATAGTGAAAAATCTTCCTGGAGGAATTGGACTTTGAGCCAGGTGGGTCTCTTTTAGTGTACTGAGATTTTAATTAGTTAAATACCGAGTGGAGGATGGGAAGGGGTAACTAACACAGCCAGGTGTTGTGGTGGGGAGGTGAGTTTGCGAATGGCCATGTGTGCTGGGTGGCTGGACATTGTGCATGTGAAGGGAAGTACTAGAAGATGACCGTGGTGGTTTTGTGGAAAGATTTGAAACTCAGCTGGTGAGTTCTGGCTCTGAGACCAACCCTCTTCCAAATCCATTCTTCAGGGAATAGACAAAAATCATTGCGCAAAACGTAAATAGCATCATCTCCCTTGCTTGCTGTAGATCCTTTGTTACCTCCCCCCTGCTCTCAGGAGAATACTGGAATTCCCTTCTCTGAGGAAAGGGCCTGACGTCTGACGCCACTGTAGCCTCATCAGGTGCCACTTTGCTGCCTTTTGCCTCTTTTTGCTTGTACTTGAGCCCATTGTATATTTAGATTTGAGAATGAAACACCTTCCTATAAACCATGCCCTCTGGAATGAGTGCTCTTTCCTATTCCTGGAAAGTTCTTTGTCATCTTCCAGAGCCCAGCTTAAATGAGGGAATTTCAATCTAAATTAGGTCTTCCTGTTTTTCTCTTGACACCCAGTATTGTTTCATCATTATATGCATAATATCTACTCACATATCTATTTGTGGGATTGATTGTCTAAATCTATCTGCACTATGACAGCAGGGATCTTATCTGTCTTGGCTGTTACTGTAACCAGTACCTAACATGATACTTGGTACATAGTAGGAGCACAGTCGATGTTTATTGGATAAATGAACCATTGATAGGCAGAGCACGTGCTCATGAGTGGAGGCAAAAGGTATAATAGAGACTTTTAGCAGCATTGCAGAAGTGGGTAGGAAAACAAAGCCCTCAACCTTTTATATTTTATTGCTTGTTTTACTGACATTGTCAGTTTATTCTAAACAAAACCGTATTTTCTCCATCAGAGAATTAGTCTGGAGAAGATTCTAATGGTAATAACATTGTGAAAGTGTGCGAATGGAAGCTTGATTCAGAAGCGTAGGTGTTCTTTATTGTCGAGGTTGTCACTTTGTAAGAATTGATTCCTCTTTCAGCCTATTGAATAAAGCCAATCTCAAATCATATTATAAAACATTTTTGAAAAGTAGAAGGGAAACTGTCATTCTTTCCTTTTGTAAAATCATTGTATTGTCTTGGTGATTTTCTTTTGTCAAAATGACTAGAATTAGGGGAGAAATCTGTAAAGGAATATTATGTTAAGAGTAAGGAAGAATGTTCCATTCTCAAGTGAGCTTAAAAAAAAAAAAAATACTCTGTCACTTTAATTCTGAAGACCCAGAAGACTGTAATGTGCACAATGAGCCTTTGTGAGAAGAAGACTGAAACTACAATGAAAAAAAAAAAAATGAGGGCAGTACAGTACTATCTTTACCGATTTGCTAAGCCTGGTGCAGTTCTTTTGTTCTTAGAAAATCGCCTTTTTAAAATTTGCAAAATAAATTGCCCCCCAGTTGTTCTTGCCCATCATCAAAGCTCTTTAGACACCTGCCTGTGTGAAGGGGGTTGTCCGTGTACATACTGAGCTCCACTCCAGAAGCTGCCGTGTCTCTAGCATGTCTTATGCTACCTTCTCCCACAACGCTCTGCACTAATGGGCACTAAATAACTACTTATTGGTCGATTAGAATATACTTGTGTTTAAAATCGGCAGAAATGCTTGAAATTTACTATTAATTATTTCTTGGATATGTCTTAATCTGTTAGTGAACTTTGCACTAAAATCTATTCTTGCCATGGCGCTTATCAAACTCGTTATTTTTTTAAAAAAGAAAAACATGAGAATCAAAGATAACAAAATTATATAGCATTCTCCTTTCCTTTACAATCCGGAAACATCACCCTGAATGTTTGAGATTTATTCCAAGTAGGCAAAAATAAGAGCTATAATATAGCCAAATTATTGTTGTCTCTTTTATTCTAAAAATAAGTTAGGCAAAGTATTAATTCAAAATCTAAATTCATATAATAACATGTTCAGGGTGGTGCCTGTGGCTCAGAGGAGGAGGGCGCCGGCCCCGAAGGTGGTGGGTTCAAATTTGACCCCAGCCAAAAGAAACTGAAAAAAAAAATGTTCATGCAATTTATAATAATTTAATTAAAAAGTGTTTTTATTTTAACATATGATAATCATAAGTACATGCTTGTGTCATTGCTTTTTAAAACAAAAAGTTATAACTTCCTGATCATAAGAGAATTGTAATTTATAATTTTCAAAATATAAACATGAACATTTTCAAATTAAAGATTATTTTATAGTGTTAAACATTTGGTAGGGGGCCATATAATAATGCTTAAATTTCTTCTGATGAATAATAGTAGAAATTAAAGTTGTCAGCTTTTATATTATGTAATGTGTATATTTTTATTTGTGTTCTTTTATACATAGAGGAATGGAAAATGAAAATAACACTGAGCACTAACAAATAGATACAGAACAAGCGTTAACATTTCTTTCCCAAGTTCCAGAATATTTCTTCTTGTTTAGTGTCTTCATGAAGATGACTTTAAATTTCTGACTGCCTCTCTCTGTATTAAAACTTCCTTTTTGGTGTGCTGTTTTCTGTTATTTAAGATTTTCATGATTAGATGACTAGAACCAGGTTAGTTTATCAACATGTAGACTGAAAATTTCTTGTATTCCATTACTTACTGCACAAAACATTTCAGTGAGATCTTGCCTTTCATGAACTGTTTCTCAGTCAGTATAGACTCAATTCTTAGATGATATACTTTTCCTGAAATCATCTGACATAGGAGGAAAATTAAGAGACAGGTCATAGCTTTCCCTGTGGTTCAAGTGACTTGTAAAGGACTAAATCTCGTTGCATCCCAAGGCTCAATAATTTAACAGACAAATAAGTTCCATGCTTTAATGTGTAAAACAATTCTTTATAGGGTCATTTTGCTACTGCCATCCTAATACTCACTGATTCATCTAAGTTTGAACATAAAAGTTTTAAAACACTTTTCTTTTTTTTAAAAACATTTTTCAATTGATATATAGAGGGAAAAATATGATATGGTAAATGTATTTATAATATACAGCTGGGGATTTCTAAATGGAAAACTTAACAGCTTCTCAATCTGATGAGTATTTAAATAATTGGTAATCTTAGATAAAATGTAAATTGAAAAAGATTTTGTATACAATAAAATTTTGATAATTTCTACACATTTAAGATTTGAGATAATTTAACTCAACATTTGTTCAAAGTCTATTATATGGGAAGAATTTTTGCAGGCCTGGGATGTGTTAATATGAGTAAATCAAGTTTCTAGGCCTTGACCTGCTGAATGAAAAAATAATGTTTTACTATTTATGAAAAAAGGGAACTTTACAGAAAATAAATAATGTAAATTAGATTATAAGAGAACTGTTTCCATGCTTTAGAACTAGCTTACTTTTAAGGATAGTAAGCGGTAACTCTATACACAAAGTCAGTAAATTCGCGTGTTAGCTAAAAATAACACTGCTTAGTGTATTAGATATTAAAATTTTAAGACTAGTTTTAAAAAATAAAAAATAATAAATGAAATTGAACTCTTAACTTTGCAATGTGTTCTGGCTATTGTAGGTACTAAAAATAGAAATGCTAATCTTTTAACAAAAATTTACAATTCTGTTACATAAATAATTCCCCCACGTTTTTCCGAAACTTTAACATCTTTCCAAGTCCTAAACACTTATCCGCGACAATTTTTCAGACATTCGCATTATTAAGATAGTCTTAAACATTGTGCTAAATTTCACTTTATAGATTCTCATCGAGATATGGTATTAAATTCAAATGAATTAAGCCAAGGGCCCCAAAGAACACTGGGGGCTAGAAAGCAAAAATGCCAGTTCAGTATCATGTGCCCAGTCAAGAAATAAATCATGATAAATAAGAGGGAACATACTGCCAGAACTAGAGTTGGAGGCCAGCATTTCTTAGTGCGAGTTTAGGAATGTGAACAGATATGCTTGAAATAAAAGTGGTTAGCTAAGTTTGGAAAGTTCCATTGTAATAAAAATTTAAACATTTTTTTCATTCATAAATGAATTTGCAGAATAGTTAATATACTCCTATGTGCTGTGAATACCCAGGAGTAGCTCTTGACTGGACGTGTTTATTAAGTCCGTGACTTTAGAACCTTCTATTTCCATTGAAGAATCCATAGGGAGTATTAATCCTAGGTTCAAACTTTGGAAAACGGAGCTCCAGCCCAAACCACAGTCTGGCAAATGATAGAAGCTGAAGATTTCTCTAGCGCTGTATGAGCTGAGTGGATATGCAGCTTTCATAAATGCTTGAATAACTGCTATCTGGGAGTCATTAATATTGAGCGAAGTCCTAGGAAATGGCAGGACAAACAGCTTAGTAACCTTACGGGAAGAACTTTTTAAGCTCCCTTTGGGGAACAGCTAGAACACCAACAATTTCTTACATTCCTACAGTTTGTATCACAAGAATGAAAGAGCAAATGTTCAAATTTTCAATTTTTGAACCAGAAAAAAAGAAACAACAGATACTTAATGATGGGTAAATGTGTAGAAGAGCTGTTTTGAATTTAACATCGAAGCCCAAGTTTCAAGTTTCTCTGTTTAGTTTTGTATTGTGGAAAATACCAAAAGTTGAGAACTGTAAGTAAATCTCTATGTACCATCACAACATTGGAAAGCCACATTGTTCAAGGATGCCTCTACCCTTTAGCTACGCTTGCTGTGATTAAAAAAATCACAACATGAGCACCATCAAAAGAGAAAAGAAAATGATAAATTGTTGGTGAAGGATTTCGTCAGAATTCTTCGTGTTGCCTGCTAATTAACAAATGTTTGTTCTCCTTTTGTGTGTTCTAATCAAGAATAGCATTTTGGATGTAGCCAATGTGTATACATGTTAGAAGGGCTGGTACTGATTAATATGGAAAAGTTGTGCTCATATTTCTGTGCTCTGAAGCTTTAATTATTTGAAAATACAGCATTTTGCAGAAAAACCACAATAGATAATTAGTTTGAAAAAATAACAATTTTCTATGTTATACTTAGTCTCTAGATTGATGGGACACAGGTTAAACTAGGAAAACGGGAAACCCGTGAAAGCCAGTATCATACTGGGCCATACAAAGTTTCTTGGCATAAGGAAAGATTTTCTTTCAAAGCTTTTTACATGCTGATTTCATGTTTTTTTAAGTTTATTTTGAAGTAGTTTGGAAAAACAGCATCTTTGACGTTAAACTACCCATCGGTATTGTATTGAGCTACCAATAAGGTATCAATAAGAAATTGATTTTTCAGTCATTGTTCATATCTTATTAGAAACCTTAGTGAGACCTCAGGTAAGCTCCTATTTTTATAGCTAAGAGGTTGTCTAGCCAAAGTATCCCGGTAATTGAAGGCAGAGCCTAAATCTTCTTTTTTACAGGTTTTTTTCTTTTTTAATTTTTCTATTACACTACAGCTTCCCTAGAAATCAGTATGTAAACTTATACCTAAGTAGGGAAAAATGGACTAGGAGAATTTAAACCACTTCCCAAACCTTGGCAGTTGGACAGTTTTCCTGGGGAGTATCATGGAAAATTCTGTTAGACTTAGAGAAAATAGAGGTAAATTTATGAATTTTCAGGGTTCTGAAAGAATTACTGAAGCAGAATTTTGAAATGGTAAAATGTATAGGTATATAAATTTTGTTGTTGCTGTTGTCAGAAAATCAACCTCTTGCAATGACTGGGAATTTTTTACTGTAATGTCTTTGTCTTCAAATAGAGCTTCTTCCATGCTTTTGAGACTCCTTCTCCTAGGATACCTATGATTTGTATGTTTGTACACTTCACGTAGTCCCACGTCTCTCTAAGAGAGTGCCCTGCTTTTACTCGCTTCTTCTTTTCCTCCTTACCCGACTGGGTTAGCTCCAAAGTCTTGTCTTCAAGTTCTCGGTTGTCTAATCTGTTCCTGAAATTTTCTGCTGTGGTTTGAAACTCCCTGAACACCCCTTTCAGTTCTTTAAGCACAGTTATCTTCTTCCTAGTTATGGAAGAAGGTCTTAGTGACTTTATCTGTAAGTTCATTGATTTCTTAGGATAATTTTTGGACTTCTTTCTCCACTTTCTCTTTACTTCCATTCCTCCTTAATTGCCATCTGTATTCTGAATTCTGTTTCTGTCATTTTAACAATTCCTTTGTGGATGGGATTTTCTGCTTAATTCCATTGTAGTCCCTTAGGTGATTTGATCTGCTCTGAATTTTCATGTTGCTGGGGTTCTTTTGCTTATTCTTCCCCATGTGTATTTTTTATTTATTTCATTTACCTCTAAGCTACAAGGTTAAGTGTAGACAGTTAGGGCTTAGAGGGTGGAGTCTGGACCAACCAAGTGGCACATCGGTCTGCTGGCTTTAGTGGAGAGAGAAGGGAATACTCCAGCACTATTGGTGGGACTGCAAACTAGGACAGCCTTTGTGGAAAGACATATGAAGAGAATGAAAAGTAGACCTTCCATTTGATCCTGCTATCCCTACTAGGTATCTACCTAAAAGAAAAACAGTCTTTTTTTTTTTTTTTAACCATAAGGACATTTGCACTTAAATGTTTATAGTAGCCCAATTTACAATTGCAAAAATGTGGAACCAACCCCAGTACCGTTCAACACTTGAATAGATTAATAAAGATAGATACATGTATGCCAAAGAATACTATTCAGCCATAAAAAGATAAAAATTTTGTATCCTTTGTTACAACTTGGATGAATATGGAAAACACCCTCTGAAATAAACTATCACAAGAATCAAGAATGGGGAAAAACATCATATGTCCTCAATACTAAGCCGAAACTTACAGATTCACAACAACATGTTCACATGAGAGCAAAACTCAAATTAAATCCGAGAAGGGGAAGGTGGGATTGTCAGGGTCCTTCCCAGTGGGAACAACGTGAGAGTGTGTGGCACAGGTTCAGTGTGAAGTTCACAGTCACACTTAGAATTTACCTCACAAATGCAGACAATGCACTCTATTTGTACATACCCTCCTGTTAACTGGAAATTTAAAAAAAAGAATTTTTAAGAAAGAATACCAATCTCTTATTATTAGGGCCAGGATTAAAAAATTCTGAACTAAAAAAGACTGGTAAGAATGCTTTTAATGGATAAACGTGGAGAAGAGCTGGTTTGAAATAAATGTTGAATAACAATTTTTAAAAGTTTTCTAGTATGGAAAATATTGTAAGTAGAGAGAATTATAAAGCACCTCCATGTGCAATCATCTGCTTTAACTGTTATCAGTATTTTCCTAATCTTATTGCATTTACTGTAGCCTAGGTTTTTTAAGTAATTTAAAGTAAATCGTAGACATCATGTCATTTTACCTGTAAATACTTCTAAGTATTTTCAACAAAGAATAGTTTTTTTATACAATCACAATACCATTGTATAAATATAACAAATATCACAATACTTCCTTAATATAATCTAGCATATAATCCATGTTCAAATAATCCCCAGATTATTCCAAATTTTGTTTTGTTTCAATCAGGACCCAAACATGGTGCATATATATATTTTCAGCTTCTTTTTAACCTATATTAGTTATTTCCTTCTTTTTCTATATCATTTATTTGTTGAATAAGCTACATAAATTAAAAAGCTGTGTTCAAAAAGTACATGTAAATGTAACAAGGGAAACAAGATCCTACTGCCTTTTTTTTTTTCTTTTGAGATAGAGTCTCATTCTGTCACCCTGGGTAGAGTGCCATGGCATCATAACTCACAGCAACCTCAAACTCAAGGCTTAAACCATCTTCTGCTTCAACCTCCAATTATCAGAGATTATAGGCACGTGCCATAGCACCCAGCTAGTTTTTCTGTTTTTAGTAAAGATGGGGTCTCACTCTTGCTCAGGCAGGTCTCCAACTCCCGAGGTCAGGCCATCCACTGGCCTCAGCCTCCCAGAGTGCTGGGATTACAGGTGTGTGCCACCGTGCCCAGTACTGCCTTTTGTGAATACTATTTATTGATCACCTACTATCTATCAGGTACTAGACTAATTTAACATCTATTTTTGCTTTTAAACCCTAGAGAAACCCCATGTTACAGGTTAGTAAACTGATCATTAAAATGATTGAGACACTTGACGTAGCTCACACATAAGCAGCAGAGGTGAATGGGAGGACACCCATGCTCACTGCTGCCCTGCATACTGTGTCCCCAATAAGCCACTGTGATGTTATGTTTATGATGTTTTCAACTACTTATAAAACCTCCATTAGGACTTTTCCTTTCTTAAGGTGTAAAACTTCAATACAGATAAATGCACCCAATGTCACCGAGATTCATAGACTCCTCAGAGACTCATGAATACAGTTCTTGGGCTGGCCACAGGTTAAGAACCTCTTTTCTATTTAATAATAAGATATTGTTAATAAATAGTCCTAAAGTTGAGAATATTTCTAATGAAAGTGTGAGCTATATAGCCAGCTTAAAATGAGCTGTATATGTCAAAATATAAAAATTAATTATACATTTATATCATTTTAGTCCTGTTTCTGTCTCTTTTGGCTTATGCCTAGAGCAACATAATGGTGATCAGGAAACTAAATACTGGTGTGGTCTTAGAAAAATCACTTTGCTTTAGTAAACTTTGCATTTTCCTGTCTGTGAAATAACAAAGGGTATACTAAGATTCCTTTGTTTTCCAGCATTTAAAATTTTTAATCAGTTAGAATCAAAGAATTTGGTGATCTTTCAGTACTTGAGTATTTTTTTTATTGTTATTAAATCATAGCTGTGTACATTAGTGTAATTGTGGGTTACAATGTGGTGGTTTTATATACAATTTGAAATACGTTCATCAAACTGGTTAACATAGCCTTGAGTCTGTAAACTCTCATTAACATAGATCTTTTTGAAAATTCAAGAAGTTTTTTATTTCTTATTTTTTAGATGTTTATTTTAAATACTTTCTTTGAACAACACAATAATTAGGTTGTTTATGCTCTGGGAGGAACCATATGTTTTGGCTTATACCTGAGGAACGCACGGTTCTCACAAATTCATGCCCTGGCCTGCACCATTCTGGTACAGCGAATGATTGATAGAGATTGAGTTATTATAACAGAACCTTGTTATGGGTTCAGTGTCTCCGACTTTGAAAACAAATGACTCAGCCAGACGGCAACATTTATTTTCTCTAAATGACTAGTGATGTAGCAATAGGAGACCATTATCCTGTGACAATATTCTGTTTCATTGACATTATCTCACAAATGTAATTGGTCCATTACTAAATAGAGGTTTTGTTACTGATCAATTTCACGTGATTTCTAAAACCATTAGGATTATAAATATGCCATCCTAATAATTTCATTGACAGAATGTTCTTTTTCTCTTCATTTACATTTGTTGGAGGAAAAATAATATAGATTTAGCTTGAACTTAAATACTACAATTTATAGTAATGTTGACTACTTTTCCATTAAGAGAAGCAGAATATGTGCAGAGTAATCATATTTGCATTGAGCTGCTGAACTGGAGACCTTAAAATGTTTGTGATTTTTTTTTTCTTTACCACACTAAACCACATCAAATCATAATTGTTCCCAAGCAATTAGTTTACTACCTCAGTTTAATGATTCTGTTTGAAATAAGTTCCAGATCATTTCTAGGACTTTCCTGTAAATCCACTAAAGTAACACATCAGTTAAATCAACCCTCACCATTACCAGTGAGTATAATAACAGCATTAGTAACAACAGAAACCTTGAAATGGCTGATAGCATAAATGTTTCTAAATGCACGACTTTTCCCCAAATGTTCTTCTCTAAAAACTCATCTGTAATCTTGTTAAATTAGAACTCTTCCAGTATTCTCGTGACTTTTACAGTTAAGGTTACGGTATTGATTTTATTTTATAGCCCATGGCTCAGAGATGCTTAACACTAATAAGCTTCCACAGCTCAGAGATCGTCCCCAGAGGCGTGGTGAACAGCAGCTATTTACCTATGCCCATGTTTAATAAGCGACTAAAATATACTCCACATCGTGTGTAATTGTTTGGTGTTTTTCTGCCTTTTAAATTAGGTTTACTGACATTACTCAAGACACCTTATCATTGTCAGTCTATTAAAATGAATTTACTTAGCGAACAAAAGCATTCTGAAGTGTTTTTAAAAAGCAGTTTTCATTTATTCAGTATTCATTCTTTTAGTACTGTTCTTCATTATTCAAAGGATTTTTTTTTTTTTAAGTATCTCCAGAAGGTGTTTGTGAGCTTCAAAGGGGTTTGAGCTTTAACTTGTATTGGAGATAGGTGTAGCCTGGAGATCTTTTGTATAGAGATGTGATAAAATAGACTTGCAGGAACATGCTACTTACTGTGCTTGGGTTAAAACATGTAAAAAGAAACACAGACTATCATAAAATATTTTAAGTTGCTGAAGAATACAGTGATATGCTCAAGTGTACTTAAAATTAAACAATGCAGTGATTAAAGAATTTCATTTATTTAACACAAAGACCACCATACTTTCCCTTTAAAAAAAGAATTGGCTCTATACAATTAAATAAAGTGGTTGAGACATCTAATGGAAGATGACATCTTATCTCCTCTTAACGTAGCTTGCCTTTTTTCCAGTTATGTTAGAGTGTGATAAATGTAAATATATATATAAGGAGATACTTTCTTAACATGGCAGCTAATTATTTTTTGAATCATCTGGCATCATCATCAAACTACTGTAGTGGGATTAAGTCCATATGTCTTGTCATAACATTCAGAGCTTTGTGTTAACTTGGAGTGTGTGGGAAGGACTTGTTCCCATTTGCTGCACAATCATAAAATTTTGCATTTAGAAGAGTCCTTAGAAACGGATATTCTGATATTCTTTTTTCTTGCCTGTATTTTCCAAAAGATGTTTGCTGTTAGCCAGCTGAATTCCAAATGTTACATTTAAGCATTTTATTCTAAATTTCCGCAGCACCCCATACTACGAACAATGTGAGGCATTTCCTTTTTACAATGTCACGTTGAGTACAAAACAAGATCCAATATCCTCAGCCCAACATTGGCAATTATTTATACTATCCTATGGAGCTACAGGCAGCATTTTTTCCCAAAAATATATGTATTGTACAGTTTTTTTGCAGCAAAAGTAATAGTTATTTTGGGAGAATTTTGAAAAACAAACTGTCAGATATACATAAGAGTAAAAATCACTAATAATCTCATAGGAATGACTTCTAATAATAATTTAGCTTATGATATATGAGTTGGTTTTTTTCTCTGTATTTTTCCATGTATTCTCTGTGTATTCTATTTCCGTGTATATCTTTTTCTACTACATTGGTCTCTCTCTCTCTTTTTTTTTTTTTTTTTTGCAGTTTTTGGCGGGGGCCGGGTTTGAACCCACCACCTCCCATATATGGCGCCAGCGCCCTACTCCTGTAAGCCACAGGCACCTCCCCACGTTGGTCTTATATGATACGTATATATGATAGTTTGAAAACTGTTTCCTTTTTTGTCTTTCACTTACAGCATGATGGCATTTCACCATGGCTTTCAGTTTCCACATTAGAGTGGCTGCTTGTTACGCTGCCCGTTGGTAGTTCTGTTGTGTGCGCTAGAGGCACTGCAGCCTCAAATTCCTAGGCTCAAGCTATCCTCCTGCCTCAGCTTCCAAGTAGCTGAGACTACAGGCATGTGCCACCACACGCAGCTAGTTTTGTAAATTTTTTGTTGTGATGGGGTCTCACTATGTTCCCTATGTTGTTATGGTCTCACTCAGGCCGGTCACAAACCCCTGGCATCAAGTGATTCTCCCAACTCGACCTCCCTCAGGGCTAGGACTACCAACATCTGTCACCATGCCCAGCCTCCTAAGTTTTTAAATATCCACTTTGCTCATGGATATTTAGGTAGTTTCTGAATTTTCATATTATAAATAAAGATGCAGTGAACATCACTGCCAGTACGTGTCTGTGCGTAGTCTGATTAGATGCTTCTTATCCAGTTCTTTTCACTGTTCCCTGTCCCCAGCATACTGCCCAGCACCAAATCGTCATATACATGTAGGAGCGCAATGAAATTTTGTTAAAGAAATAAACATATTTCTACTGTACAATCATCGAGTTAAATTTTACGTCCATTTGTAAAGCTTTAGGTAAATATTAGCATAGAATCCAGAAACGTCTTATCCAATTACATTCCGGAAAGCAGGGCACAAGTAGTTTAATTCCATGGTCACGTCCACAATAAGTTAAATGTAGCACAGTGCTCCATAAGCAATTCTGAAGCATGTCTTCTGAAATTCATAGACTATTATGGCCTCCTGACACTACCTGTGCACCTCGCTTTTGTCATTTATATTTCATTTAAACTCTTAAAAAGCACACTGTGTCTTTTCTCTCCGATAGCTCCATTTGACTGAAGAAAATAGAGAAATTGAGATGGTGCCTGAAAAATGATGCAACACTTTCAAGTAAAGGCATAACCTACTTGGTTTCTCTTTCTTTCCCTCTCTCTTTTTTTTCTTTGTCCTCCTTCAGGATACGCTCCCACACTTGTAGGTATAACTTCTTAAAATCAAGGTCACTGTCATTCTTCAGAGGGAAACTGATGGAAATAAATACATCAAAGCTTTGGTCTGAGATCTTAAGTTGCAGGCAGGGGAGATGCTGTTCCAATCTGGTCTTGATATTTGTAGCGTTTTATATAACACTTACACAGTTGTAAATAACCTGTAAACTTCCCTCTCATCAGTACCATTTCCCCCAAGGCAAAAACAAAGGAAGAGAAACCTTGGTCTCTTAGCATTTAGCTGGTAGATGATCTTCCTTGCCTTTCCCTGGTCCTCTGGGCACAGAGCCCAAGCTGTTTCCTCTGTTTCCGGACTGACTCTGGATTTGTGGCCTGAAGTAAAAATATCAGATTTCAACTCCCAAACCCATCCTGTGCACTTGATTTCATAGCCTCTCATTTATTATCTTATTCATTTTAAATAACATTATTATTTTATGCAGCCAGCTCGTTTCTTTTTCATGTTGTCGTCCAGCATCCACCCAATACTTTAATGGGAAGCAGAAGTGCCCCAGGTTAGCGAAAACTCATCTTTCACTCTCCGTGGTGTGCATTGCTTGACAGAGTCTCAATGACACGATGGACGCCTTCACTACCTTGGCTTTCATCCAACCATGAGTTTGGTCTCTGAAGAGATTTTCAGTGTTCAGAGTTTTTGTAAACCTATAAAACTCTTAAAACAAAACAAAACTATGAAAGTCTAAAACCTTTACAAATCCCAAAATAATGACAACTGGAAAACTACAAAAGGGTTATCAACTTGGTAAGCATTGTCAATATAAAACAATCTTGTCGAATCCTAGACTTTGGGCTCTTTGAGCTACATGTCCCTACATGGACACTTTCTCTCTGGGGTCTAGATCAAACTAGACAGCAGGTTATCAACCTGTGGGTCGCGACCCACAGGAACTGTATTAAAGGATTGTGGCATGAGGACCACTGGACAAGAAGGTCAAAATAAACACAAGTTTCCCCTGGTTTTCATTATACTTTGAGTTTTCTTCTAAAAAAGAAAAGAAGAAGAAAGAAAAGGAAGAAAAAGGAAAAAGGATTCTGTAAAATGTTCAGCAGCTTGATAAAGTAAAAAAGAAGGAAGATATTTTGAACGATGATTATAGCCTTTTAAGCACTTAGCAATAAAACATACCTTAACTATAAGTACCAGAAACTCAGAGTGGCTAGCAAATGGTGACGTATATCTATAGGACTCGTTTAGACTCGTTTACAAGTATGGCATATAAATAAAGAAGACAACTTAGGAATATGTAAAAGACTTGGACTTTTTGAACATTTTGAAGCAATTTGCTTCTTTGTTAACCAGATAGAAATGTTTTTCTCAAACATAGGGCTGGCACAGTTAATATATTTTAATTTAGTGTTATGGTATGCTGAAAATAATGGCTTCCAGAAATTCAAGAACTTTTGTGTGTTCTTACATAATTAATTTAAAGTAGTTTTAAATCATAAGTGTTACTATAGGGAAGAAGAAGAAGAATTTTTTTTAAAAGAAAATATGTTTTTCTATGTAGGTTATAGAACTCTTACTTGTAACCTTAATCTACTTGAGCATATTGGAAAAGCTAACATATTGCTCTACTATACGTGAAAAAGGAGCAGGTGTCCCAGACAAGCAGGTGTTAAGGTGGCTGTTTGAGCTTGCCCTAGATCTCTAGTTGACTTCAGTGAAGTACTGCTAACAGGTGGCTGACTGATGGGAGTGCCATGTGACATTTATCCCAGGAGCAACTTGGATGACAGGCTGCTACAGACTGAGGAAGGGGTCTTTGCTTTGATGAAGAAATTGCCAAAACTCACGTCTCATTAGTGTTTCCTAAGGTTCTTTGGAAGTGAACAACAGTTTAATTAAGGGCTGATGTAAACACGTTTCTGCACACTTTCCCTGCAGCATTTTATCACATTAGAATTGATCAAAATTGTTGCCTTGGGCTGACTTCAACAGATATACATCTGGAGCACCATTTGTGCAAGCTGCCGATGAGTCGAGTGCATACGCTGTATTTCACAGCGACTCTCTTCCTTTGTAGATGAAATTACCTTGTTGGGAGATGAGTTGATCTAACTCTTTATTTGCTTAAGCCTTGATCTTTGAAGTGAGGCTGTGAAATAAATGACACATCAGGGCTTACGTTGTATATATACGCCAGTGCCAAAAGAAGTTATAGTATTGTGAGGAAAAATTATGTGACGATTTGATTTTGCAAAATACTTATTTAAAAGTATGCATGAGTCTAAATGAACCAACTTTATCAGTAGCCTACTTGAGCTTTTTCTTATATGGCAGTCTTCTATTACACATATAATTACACAATTAGTTTCTAAAGCCATGGCTAATTGTCCGGTTATAGATGTAAACACAGGTATGGACACTGAGTAATAACATAACCAATGTGATGAATCTTTCTTATATTAAAAAACAGTGCTTCTAATCATCTGTCACCCAGAATTCTTCTTCTTTATGATCCCATATTGTCATGATTGCAGTTTTTTAACAAGTATTTGTCTTTACTGTGGGCTCTCTCGACTGAACTGTGAGCATCACAGGGACCAGTTGATTCTGTTCAGCGTCTTGAACCTTGGGTTTAGCCATTGCCCCTCACTCTTACTAACCCGGTGACTGATTTTGGTTTTTGTCTTTGCTTTCTATTCACTCGCTTCTTATCTGGTGGTGCCTGTTCGTGGAGTATGGGCTAAAGTTGTTTGGCTTCTCCTATGCTGCTGGTCATCATTCCATCATCCGGCTTCTGTCACAAGCGAGAGATTCTAAAAGAAGCTCCCTGGACATGGTGGCTGCTTCACCTCTTCCACTTTCTTTTAATCCTAGATTTTAGTTTTTCATTCTCTTCCCAAGTAGTGTATTCTTTCAGCCAGCACATCATTCTGTGTCTTTGATAAAATCATCTTCCTCAGGAGATGAGCCATGAGTTAACTTTTAAAAAATAGATGTGCGATGTATAGACAAGGAAACAACAATAATAAAGAAAAAGCCGTCAAATAACATTAAGACACAAACATAAAGTCATTAATGAAATCTATGAACTTCCCAGGAGCGATTATGTGAGGATAAAATGAGTTTGTTCAATGGATAAAATATTGTTCTATCAGTGGAATGAGGGGCTAGGGAGGCCCCGGATTCCAGTCCAAGGGACGTCATGTTGAAGGAGTGGCCCAGAGTTAGAAACACGTTGCTTCTGCTCCTCGAGGAGGCCAGAGCAAATTAGCTTAAAGTCTCACTAAAATGGAATGACGAGGAAAAAATTAAATAAAAATGTGAGACACAGAGGATTTTTATAATGAATAAGATATTCTGGAAATGTGGTTTTTTTGCTTCTAGAATCAATTCGTTTATAAATAGTTACTTTCTAAATCGAATTTAAATTTCTCTGTCTGATTTGAAGCTCTCATTGGCCTGTATTTCTTTCTTACTATCGACCAGCAATCCCCCCCTCCCTCCTACCAAGAGATATATCAGCTCACCCTCCGCTGGCCATCTTGCTTCTCTCTTCTCTACTTTATGTATTATTCAACTTGTACCTTATTATGTATATATTATTATTCAACCTATTATATATTTATACAGTATTCAGCCTCATTATTATTCAACTTATTTTCAACTTAAGCTTTTTATGTATTATTCTTCCTGCTTGAGGGGCAGCAGATTGTGAAAAGCATGACATTTGTTTTTCTTCAGAGAAAGGTCACTTTGAACTCTCTCTTCTCTATATTCATTCTTTAAACTTTTCTTGTAGCATATGAGGGCATTAAAAATAGAAACGGTATCATTTTTCAGCATGGCGTGGAGTCTATTAGACTGCAGACATTCAAAATAAAATTAAAATCAAAACAGTGCTAGTTTGGTTTGATGAAAATTAATAGCTAGAAACTCTACCCTTACTTCCCTGCAATAATTGACCTTTTATTTCCCCTTCAGTACAGAGAGTTTTTTTTTCTTTGAAAAAGGGTTCACTTTTGTCTCTCTAAGTACTTAGCTAATACTACTTTCTACTTGCTATGTAGCAGTATATTTTTATTTATTAATGAGGCCACAGTTAATTTTATTTTAGTGGTGAAACAAAAACAGTTAGACCTATATTCTACTACTATCATTTTTAACCTTTTCCTAAAGCAAATCCTTTCGGCTTGGTTCGTGGATCTTCCTGTTCTTTTCTTTTTCCTTTATTTCCACTATCAAGAAACAGTTTGTGGTTCCTTTTACAATTTAAATGGTAAATTTTATTCCGGTTTTGCTCTATTATCATATTACATGCATTCCCCAAAAGAACCAAAAAGTAAAAGGTGCTATAATAATTACTTAATAAAACCAAATGTATCATTTTGGCTAAGAAAAAGGAAATGCTTTTTGTCTTAAAAATTACATGATCACCTATATTCTTGAACTTCTATACAAATGTCCTTGATTAAAGTGCCCCTTACAAAAAGAGACCCGTGAATTTGACTGGATTTATTGAAAATTCTGCTAGAGTTACAGTAGCTTGCAATGACCTGAGCTCTGGTCACATTGTCTTTAAATGATATAGAGTTCTGCTTTATTATTTATACTATGGAAGTTTTAGAAACAGATTTACACCGGTTTCTTTTATTTGAAATTTATATTTAAGTACAGGCAAATCATGTGAGTGTCCATGAAAAGTTTCTTTTTCAAATGAGTTGACTTTAAAATAAAAAATTATAATAGAAAGTTATTGCATCATCTATAATGGAAAAGCAGAACAGAGGTTCTTTTCACCTCTGATAATCTGTGTATCTATGTTTTAATCCATTAGGCAAAAACCTATATCAGTAGTGTTACCTCTTAAAAATCGCTTATTAGAGTATCAATGTCTTTATATAGTGATTAAGAAAATGCCATGAAGGCTATCTCTAACAGTATGATCAAAATATTTCTGATTAAGCACATCCTGCCCTATGATTGCACCAATGTACACAACTATGATTTAATAAAATTATTTTTAAAAAATAAATAAAAAAATAAAAATCGCTTATCTCTTAAGTGAAATTAAGTATTATTTTTGGCATTTTGAAGATACCTAGGCTTAAATGAATTTCCTTCATCTATTTTTTAAACCTTGGTTTTAAATTTCTCTTTCTTTTTTTGTAACACCATTAATTGCTGTGGTTTCATGAACAATTTCTGTCTTTTGCTTTTTCTTTTTGAGAACGTTATAAGGAAATGGTTCTCTGACTCATCGAAATTCTGATGGGTTCGTGACAGCCAGTTAGTAACAAATTGTAGCTTATGGCTACAAATACACCTGTCGTTTTTGCAGACTTTAATGTCTACTGTCTGTACAGAAGCATATCCATTCTTTAAATGCCAGCATACTGAAAATGCATATTTAATTTTATTGCATGCCTTTAACAGAGCTTAGGTAATTTTTCAAATGGTAAAATATAATGATAGCTAGTTTCTTATCTTAATTGCACCATGGGGTCTTTTTCCCATTTCAAAAAAAAATTCTAATTAAAAACACAAATTATGTATATTTCTATGTATGGTAAAGTATTGGTAGTTTTTTCTTTTAATCAGCATTTCTTTTCTTTTAAAGAAACATACTGAAGTATTTAGAAGTGATATTAAATGATATCTGGAATTTGCTTCAAAGCACGGCGGGAGGAAGGTGGATGACAGCAATAATGAAATACGATTGGCAATGAGTTGGTCATTGGTAAAGTCAGGAGCTGAGTATATAGGAATCTACTGCAATTCTGTCTACTTGTGTATACATTTAAAATTTTTTATGGTAAAAAACTTTATAACTCATATCATTTTATGTAATTTTATTCTAAATTCATAAACCCTCATAAAAATCATTACTCAAGATGCAAGGCACACTTCTGTTAACCAGAGTTTCCTCCTAAATTCCCTGTTCTGACTACCTGCATGGTAGAATAGTCACCATGAATGACTATATCAGTTATTAATGGTGTGAATTCTACTAAATATTTATTCCTTAAAACTCTATTCCCATTCTTATTTCAAATTCTTTTGATTTATCTTTTGTTGGTATTAAATATTTATGGAATGAACAAATGAAGGAATGAGTGAAGCCCTGAATATTTTCCTATCACAGCCTGTTTTACACTGTTTTGTAATCACTCTTTGTTTACATCCTCTCGCTAAAGTTTTTTTTTTTTTTTTTAAGACAGAGTCTCACAATCTTGCCCCCAGTTAGAGTGTTGTGGTGTCACAGCTCACAGCAATGTCAAACTCCTGGGCTTAAGCGAGTCTCTTGCTTTAGCCTCCCAAGTAGCTGGTACTACAGGTATCTGCCACAATGCCTGGCTATTTTTGTTGTTGGTGGTGGTGCAGTTGTCATTGTTGTTTAGCTGGCCCATGCTGGGTTCGAAACCACCAGCCTCAGTGTAAGTGGCTGGCACCATAACCACTGTACTACGGGTGCTGAGCCACCTTTCACTAAATTTTAAGTTTTACAGAAGCTAAAGGTGAATTCAGTTTACCATTGTGTTCTTAGCAACTAGGGCAGTGTCTAGCATAAGTTCGTCCTTCAGTACGTATTTAGAGAATGAAGGCATTAATTAGTCTATCTTCTTAAGTGGCCTCCATGCTTTCTGTCTCCATTTTGGCCAGTCCAGCCTCCATTTAGTTTCTAGAGGGCCTGCTCTGCACTGTAATTGTGATCATATTCCTCCCATCAGGGTGAGCATTCCAGGATTTATACAGGAGGTGCGTGACATTTATAGTGTGGGTTGCCAGCTGCTAGCTCCCCTTCCCCGTGTTTCAGCTTCACCACCTTCCCTCCTTGTGCATTTATTTCCTCCTATTTATGAGTATTTCCTCTCTGCAAATGTCATCCTCATCCACATGTCAAAATGGTGCCACAGGGGCATGCCTTTCTTGACTGGGGGAGGCTGAGGTGATTCCTACCCAGCTCACACACACGGCTGGGGACAGAGCAGCAAATGCCACAACTGCCTGCTCTTAACAATGCCTGCTCTTAACATCCTTGCTCCCTCCTGGCTGTTGACCACCATTTTCTTTTTATCATTTTCCTCTTCTCTGACCCTGAGAATCCCCAGAAGCAAGAGTTGCTTTTTTATTAACATCTTCACTTTATCTGGCAAATAGAGGATCCCAATAAATATTTGCAGGATGAGCAAATTAAGGAATGTATTTTTTGCCAAACAAGCGAATGAGTTTTCCATAAAAGATGCAAAATCAATGATATGTTTACCAGTATACCCAAGGTTGTTGTCCCCTTTGCTCTGGGTTATCCTCTGATTGACTCACAGTGTAGCCAGCAGGTCTATAGATGACCCCTGAATCATATAAATCTAAGAGTGAAATGCTGAGGTGAGGAAGGCCTTGAGGTGAACCAAGGGGCTGGAGGAAACACGATAACGTGGTTCTTCAGAAGTTCAAGACATACTTAGCAAGAGAAGTAATTGTGATGATAATTTTAATGAAGCCTTCAGTTAGATGTCCTTCAGAGGACATTGTTTCTAACAGTCTAAAGCTCCAGCATAGCTAGGTCTTTGACAGAATATAATTTGTAAAAAGACCCAAAGTACAAAAATACTGAATTTTTGGCAAATGAGATCATTATGTTGACGTGCACCTGCAGAAGGTCATCAAGGTTGGATTTTTCTGTCTTCCTTGCAGATATGTCTTCTCCAACTACTATGAAGAAGCCTGAAAAGCCATTGTTCAGCTCTACATCTCCACAGGATTCTTCCCCAAGATTGAGCACTTTCCCCCAGCACCACCATCCCGGAATACCTGGTGTTGCACACAGTGGTGAGGAGTTTCAAGCATAGAGGAGAACCCTCTTTCTGTCTGGGGGGGCCCAGGCCCTTAGGGAGGGAGCATAACTTTATAATTACAGCTAGAGAGATCATAATTTCACAACCAAAAAGCATAGGGTCACAATCTGATAAAATATTTTTTCTCAGCAAATTATGAGAAAAGATTTTCAAAGTCAGACAATTAAAGAATACTTATGTGTGTATTTTTAAATTGCCTTTATTAGAAAGATTATTATCACAGGAACTTAGAATATATGGGGTATATAATTATCTTAAATATAGTTTCTGAATTGGTCCTACACCTATGTATTTTACTAAGGCAAAGATGGAAATTCAATTCCGTTGTTGAGGTTAGAGTACTTCCAAAGGCATTAGATGCACAGATACTATTTCCGTGTATGTTATTTTCTACCCCCAAGTCAATATTTACTTATTTGGGAGTGAACTTAATCAGAAAGGAAAAGGTATTTTTTTTTTTTTCTGACAGTTGTTTTATATGCACAAATCCTTTAGGAGAGCGTGCTTGATAGTCTATGTAATATCTTAATTTAAATAGGAAAAAATTCAATATTTCATATTTATACTTTAACCAGCTAATGTTAAATCTTTCAAAATTAAAAATGAGACATAATTAATAATTAGTATACTGAATATTTTCTACTTATTACTCTCAAATCCTAAAAAACCCTGAATTTTAGGTTTAAAATTTTCATGTATAAATACATTCATAGTGATACTCTATCCTTTAAATTTATAGTTAGGCAATTCTTTAGCCTTCAGATTAATCAAATCTAGCTTTAAGATATTGATTAAAAGAATGAAATATCTGTTAAAGAAAGTCCTTCACTGTGGTTTGAAGTATATGTTGATAGTTATTGTTGCTATACTTAAAAAAAAACCAAAAAACATGGCCTTTATTGCTATCATTGAGGAAATGATGAAATTGAGAGAGGAATATACAAATTAAATGTGGTGTAAGAATTTTTACATTATTTCTTGTACTACTGGGATAGGCAAAAAATTAGTGTTTCATAGATTTGTAATGCTATTTGGCATTTGGGCAAAATTAACTTAGAAGTCAAATCACCAGTTTATTATGACACCCGATCAAAACATTGTTCTTTCTAACATTTGAAAAAACTTAAGCAGTATATTCTTATATAATGAAACATGGGAGACCTGGATAAGCCTTCCGCATTGATTCTTCACCAGATATTTGTTCAACATCCAATATATTAGGTCTTATGGTTGGCACCCTGGTCATGAGAGATGGTTTTTGTCTTCTAAGAGCTTATGATACAGTAGAGAGAGTAAGGATCACATCATTGCCTGGTCATCGGATGGGAGCAAGACTAGATATGGAGGAGAGTTAAATGCCTGAAAGAGATTCTGAATTGACGTTTGAAGGAGAGTTCACCAGAAGAGGGAACAAGCCAGGCAGAGGCAACAGCTTGTGTCAGTGCCTTAGAGGTCATTGCAGCAAGGAACTACCATATACCCAGGGAACTACAGATCTCTTAATGAGGCCAAAGAAGTGATCCAGGATTGGGTCCTGAAGTGCTAGTTCACATGTACCTATAAAGCTGTTGGAGTTTTATTCTGGAAGCAGCAGAAAACCACTGAAAGATGTTTTAGCAGGGAAGTTACATGATTATAGTGGTGTCTCTAGAAAGCCATCCGTATAGATCTATAAAGGATGTCCTGGAAGGAACAAGACTGGAGGGAGGAAGACGATTAAGAGGCCTGCAATACTGCAGGCAAGAGTATATGTATACATGTGTATGCATGTTTTCTTCCATAATGAAGGAAAACTTTGTCTTGTATTTTTCTTTTCTTTTTTCAATGGACTAGAATGACTTTTATTGATAAGGTAGTTGCTCTTACTACCTTACATTTAAACTACTGCATTGTACTTGGTTATTTTAGGCTAGTTATAGCTCATGCAAGCACAGTGCCAAGTTGCTTACAGATTTGAGTTCAGATAAGATTTGTGTCAGTTCAGTTGTAAGGAGACCTCTTTTACAGGGCCAAATTGATCTCAAAGTCCACAGGACCCAGGATGGAGCTATCTGTATCCTTTAAGGACTTGTGTACAGATGTGACTAAAGTTCATGATGAAATTGAGCTGAGATGAAGGGCCCTTAGACACAAAGTAAAAGATGCTCAGTTTTTCTTACGTGTTTGTATTTCCTTAAATCACAACTGACTATACTTCTTAACTAGAGTAATATTCCAATAAGGGGTTCTGTTTCAAGAAATACGCAGTTGTTCTCTGAGATGCATCCATTCAATGAAGGATGCTCAAACTTCAGTATATAGGAAGATTACTTTGGACACTTGTTTAAAATGCACAGTCTGACCTCAGCCTTAGAGATCTGGATACAGGTTTATTGTTAGGCCTTTGAATCTGCATTGTAGTAACAACCCAGAGGATTTTCAGAAACAGTGCCCCAGACATTCAGGGAGCAAAGTGGTGACTATCAAATTGATCTTTATGATAAATGTATATGTATTCCTAAGTTCTTTGTATCTTCTGAAAAATTCTCTTTGGGGAAATAAACAATGTATCCTTTTTTAAAATTAAAAAAATTTTTTTTGTTCACATAATTACAAAGTTGGAGATAAGTAATTCCAGATGATTTTCCTTTATAAGTCATGGAAAGAATTTTTTTTTTATTGTTTTGCTAAGTTGCCTCATAAAACATTACACATTTAACGTTCGTAATCTCCTCTTATTTGAATTGAAAGATTAAGTAGAAGAAAACTCTTAATCTTAACTTCTACACATATTGGTTGGTACTCTGAATTTGTATTTATGTGATCGTTTTCCCCACTACTACAGAGATAATGATTATATAACATATGTTTTCCCTATCTTTTAAACTTACGAATTACATTTCAAAAATGAAACAATAAAGTATGATCATGCCAATTTGAACAGTTGTAAAATTAAACATTGTTCACATTGCACCTATTCTGTACAGTATTTCCCTTACAAAATTACTACGATATGTATGATTTGGGGGTAAGTTAACACACCTACCTTCATGAAACTTTAAATTTGTGGGTCTTACCTTAAACAATGCCTTTTAAGTTGCACATAGTAAAAGTTATAGTAGTAAGAGAAATACAGAATAGAGCTGTTTTGGTTCTGAAAGGAACATTTTCATTAGGTAAAAGAATTTCCAGCACTATGTTCAAATATTCATAAGCATTTATACAACGACTGGGTAATTATTCATGACATGAGATTATAGTGTATTAGGTTTTGGGTTTCCTTCTAAACAATGGCCAGTTAGGATATATAAGGAAGAGATTTATTTGAAATCGGATTACATTTCTGTTTTGAATTTTGATCGAAAATGTGTAGGTCTCTTGCCCTCTGCTTAATGTGGTGACTTGTTCTGGACTTACGAGACAAAGACTTTATAATCAAAAGTGTGTTTTTGATGGGAAATAACTTTGCTCTAAGAAATATTTTGTCAGGTATTGACATAACCTATAAAAGAACTTCTTTTAAAATTATTCATAGGTCTGGAAAGCAAGGTCGTTAGTTGCCCCAGAGTAGGGTTTTGCCTCTGTGTACTTAGCAGTCACAGCCTTAAGAATAAAAGTGAAAGAAAATCTGTTATTTTAGGCGACCTTGCTTAAACCATGGCAAAAACTTGAATAATTCCTGGTTGTTGGGTTTTACGGCATTCTTTATGATGAGAACGGAGTTAGAAGGTGAACCGCTGCTGAGTCAATCTTTCTTTTTCTCTCTTCTGCAGTCATCTCAACTCGAACTCCACCTCCACCCTCACCGCTGCCATTTCCAACACAAGCTATTCTTCCTCCAGCCCCATCGAGCTACTTTTCTCATCCAACAATCAGATATCCTCCCCACCTGAATCCTCAGGATACTCTGAAGAACTATGTACCTTCTTATGACCCATCCAGTCCACAAACCAGCCAGGTAAACACAAGAGAGAAAATAAGATTAGCGCCTAAGGGAGATGGATTCCAAGGCTTGATGTGCCTGGCAGAACACCAGGCCTTGAAATCTATCTTCAGGAAGCTTCTTGGTGGTGACTCAATAAGTTTTTATTTAAAGGTGGCTGAATGACAGGTAGGAAATGTGTTTGCCCCAAAGGGGCATATTTGTGAAGATGCTTGAATGTTTTTGGATTTTCATTGACTGAAGGGAAAGTTTACGCAGAAAGTACATTGACAAAAAAACTCCCAGCTGGAGTTGGCACCTCTGAAATACCTGGTTTGACACAGAGACAAAGTGCTTCTTTCAGGCAGGAGCAAGGTATGTGCTAAAATAAACACACACAAAAGAACTTACAGTTGTATTTATAGACCAACTATTAGGTATTAAAATAAGCTTTGGTAATGTAAACATTTTCAGTGTTTGATGACTACCTGAATATTCTTTGCAGAGACATGACTTTACATTTAATAATGAGTGACATTACTAAAAGCATCTTTTTTTTTTTTTTTTTGTAAACATTGTGCAGTGGTTTTAGGGATTCATTGTGTAAGTGTAGTGACTCATGTGCATTTTTCACTCCCTAGACATGTGGTTTCTTCACATGAGAGGTCATTTCATAGGATTTTGTGTATGAAGGTTTCCACAGTCAAGTAGACAGTCTTTGTACCAGAGCTGAGACTCTCGGTAACTATAATATCCAAAATCTATAATGTAATTTTGATCTTATAGTCTGGTATGTGGCTTTGCTGCTTCACCTCTAAGATTCCATCCCTTATGAGGCGTGCAAGAATTTTCACCTTCTATCCTTACTGCTGTTGAACAGTTTCTAAAACACCTGATAGTATGTGCATACCAATACATAACTAACAACGAAAAGTCAGTGATAACCTTTGGCCTTAACATTTGTTAAAATGAAACAAAATAGTCCTTTCTGAACATTTTATTTTGAATAATAATATATCGAGGGTCCTTCTGATTACTTGAAAAGTTAACTATTACTTTTAGCTCCATTTGACTAATATACTAAACTTAAGTATTGAATTTTGAAGTTAAATTTATTGTGTGTATTTTAGAAGAAAATGTTCAAATGCTGTAGCACTTGTAAAGACAACAAAGTAAAAAAGTAGGGTCTTAGTCTATCACTTTAGAAATAAAATTTGCTAGATTCAAAAGTCTCGGTTCCATAGAGCATTTTGCTAGACTCAGCTGGGAACAGTGCACACAAGGTCTGATTTTAATTTGTGTAGAATTTCCATGAATAACAAAGTCTAATTAAGACATCCATTAAAAGTCCTTAATGTTAATTCAGTGTGGAAAATCTTAGAGTTCCATTGGATTTTTTTTTTTAACTGATGTCTTAATTAGGCACTGTTAGGGGAAAAATTATGCAAATTAAAATCAGGCCCTAGTGTTACGCATTTCTTTAATTATTCAGTGCTTGTTTTACGTATATTTCAATTTCTTTATAAGTTATGAGGGCATATTAGGTGATAATCTGCCTATATTGTCCTCTGTTTTTCTTCACATTTTAAATATATATCCACCTTGTATGAGAAGCATCTTACACTCATCTCAGTTAAAAAAAAAAAAAAAAAACACACACAAAAAAAACCTTCACAGGATTTTGTATAATTGGAGTAATTTACTAAGTAGGATAATCCTTTCCTAATGCAGTTCAACTTCACCTTCAGATAAGACATGTCTCTTTTCATATCTACAGCATGAAAGTTCATCTATTAACAATCTTAAAAGATAGCTTTTTAGTATTGCATCATCTGATTGAACCAGTAGAAAACTGAGAAAAAATAATCCTCCCATTCTTCTGACTCTTTCAAAAAATTTGTCCGTATTGGCTTGGAAACTCTTTCTTTGTCATTTTTATCATTTTTAAATGAGAGAAATGTCTGTGAGTTCATGCTGATTCAATTCCAGTAGACAGCATGTGCAGAATGCACAGGGAAATATATTCCGTGGCAACATTTCCTTGCAATTATTGTCATTCTGCTCTGTTCCAGGTAGGTACTATCAAATTGTTTTGGTGAACACTGTACAGAAACACTTGTACCATTGAATGTACCACTATTGATAAAATGAGACCTTTCTTCTTTCTTGAGTAAGATATAGAAAGCAGTTATTTTCAAAGTTCAAATAACCAGAAGTTGATAGTCTGCTTTAGAAGCAAACTGCTTTTTCCCCTTAAAAGGAAAAATTGGTCTTTATAGGAAATTGCAGAATTGTTTGTTTTTTTTTTTTAGCAGCATAATATGTGCTTTGCTTTTTAACTCCAACTCAAAACAAACTAATTTGCCTTTCAAAACCAAACTCTTGGTATTCATCTTTTTCTGCTCTAGAAATGGGAAAAAAAAATAAGAAATCGTTCACCATTTACCAATTGCCAATTGTTCCTTCCCAATATTCTCTAGCACTGTACTGATTTTGATTGTTAAGTTAAGCAACTGAGATGCCTTTTTCTCCCCACAGCAATTTGGAGATTAATTGCATTACTGCCGGACCAATTATAGTGAGACAGTCATGCTATTCAACGGAATATTTGGAATAAAATTAGTTTAAAGATATAACTCTCCCATAGGTTTCCGTAGAGGAAAACTCTGGTCAATTTTCCTGACATAAAGTTAAATACTTAAAATTACCCATGATGAATAGTCAGGACATTCAAGAAGCGCATTTTCTTTATGGATTAAATAATGTGGCTTCCAAGGAACCTACCCAAAAACTTAGTTCATTTCTCTAAGTCACGATATGTAAGTGTTGTTAGCTGCTCATCTTTTTCTCTAAAGAAATGTCTACTTGCAATTTATGTGCAGGCATTTAGTTAATTACTCTGCTTCATTGCTTTCCTTGCTTAAATAGTTCAGATTATAAAAGATCACATATTTGTGGAGAACAACCTCCTAGCAAATTGTTAGAAATAATATGCATGGAGTATAATCAAAAATAGTATTCTTTGTCTAGAAAACTATATTCCACTGTTTTTTCAAACAGTGTACCCTTGTGATTTTGTCTCCTACCACAGAAACTATTTTTGCACCTAGAGGCTAAACCTCAGATAATATAATAATATCATTTCTATCATTGCCCAGGGGGATTTTCTCAGTTAATTCCCACCAATGTCAACAATAAATGTTTTGTGCAACTCTCCATCCTCCACAATGGAAGAGTAACTCAAATAACAATGTGTATTTGATTATCCTCTGGTTCAGTATATTTTAATTTACTTTGGAAGTCTTTTATTTATAGTTGTAAGTACAGCACTTTATGTCATTGTGTGAATGTGAGATTTTAGATTACTTTAAATCTCATTCCATCTGCTCGTATTAATAAATCATCAAAAGTTAGGCACAGATCCTAGACTCTAAACTGCCTGGTGAGTGCGTCCGAGCACACCTGTGTGTGAGAGCGCTAGCGTTCTGTAGGGAGGAGAGTGGGCCGTGACTATCAACGATGTCAATGATAGGGTTTGATGTGTTGGATCTCCTAGGTGTTCTTGCGTCCCCTTGTGTCAGCGATACTATCATGTAGGTGACAATTGTATTCTGAAAGCCCAAACTGACTACCTGTAGAAAATAAAGAGCAGAGAAGAAGGAAGCTGCTGGGTTCTAATTCTAGCTAGTTTAGGTAAGTAATTCCATTTTAGCCTTCGGCTAAGCATTGAAATCTCCACTGGAGTTTTGTGGCCTACAAAATGAAAGGGTTAAGTCCACCTGGTTCTCAGGTGTGCTGTAAATGTGATTGACCTATACAAAGTGCGTTAAAGATAAAGACCTTCTTTCAAATGCTGCTGCTTCTCACTAACCATTGACTGGCCTCTCCCGCTCAGACCTGGGAGGGCCCATGTGGCACTTCCACGCAGTGTGCGAGGCCCACCCAGCCACGTGTGTGGAGTGGAGTTGTTGGACGAGATGACTGCCTTTTGGATTGTTTCACCCGGCATTCTGTTTTTGTTTTGTAGCCTAACAGCAGTGGTCAAGTAGTAGGGAAAATGCCTGGCCATTTCACTCCTGTCTTGGCACCCTCTCCCCATCCCAGTGCAGTGCGACCTGTGACCCTGACCATGACAGATACTAAACCCATCACTACATCCACTGAAGGTGAGGCAGCTTCACCTACAGCAACCAGTAAGTATTTCTGTAGGAAATGAGAAATGTCCATCCGAGGCGCCATTGGATATCTGATCCAAGGTGGAAAACACGGCAATTTTTCCAGCTACCCAACTAGATGGAGATTTCTCATTTAAGCGGAGCTAGCAGGCATGTATGTGGCCTTGTGGCCTCATGCTCTCCCTTATCAAATTCCCGTCAGTGCAATATGTTTGAAAAGGGAGAAGCTTATTTGAGTAAACAGCTATAACAAAAATAATAAGTCATGCCTGCTCGTTCAAGGTGTACATTGCAATTGCACTGAATAACATAGTGCAGTATGCAAGTTTTTTCTATCACCCAAGGAGAGATTAGATAATTGGTACTTATTTGAACATTCCTATAGAAATCTAGCCCCTTCACGAGGCAGACTGAATCAGTGCCTCTGTGAAGTAATTGCATGTTTACATTCCTGTAAGTTTTGTCATTGTTAGAAACAGTCACACCATGTTGGGCGCAGGCGAGAACACTTCAAAACTTAGTATTAGGCACATGTAGGGTACCTGCACTTTCATTGTCTACAACTTTGTTTCAGAACCTTTTGATTATTTTGCCGATTCTGGTGTATCGGCTACTATGCCTTTTAGCATACCATTTTAAATGTCAGAGACTAAGCCAGTGAACTTCCATAGCCCATACCAAGAAGCCAAATGATTCCTTTGCTGCTTTGTGTAGAATATTTAGAAGTGTGCAAGGAATTTTCAACTGGTTTTGCCCAAACTATCAGCTTCTTAGAACTGGAACTGGTGTGCACAGATTGGTAAAGTGGGATGGATCAAATTTCAGTCAGAAGGAGTTAGCATGTGCCTCACCAATTACACAGATATCTTCAATTCAGACCCTCTATTTTTCTTTCCTGCAGCAAGAAAATTCCCATGATCAGGACAGTCCCATGGGAAATTACAGAGATAATCAGAGGCCCCTCTGGCTCTTAACCGAGCTATTGGAAAGATGCTCCTTCTTAGTGCTTTTTGAAGGACTAGGAAGAAGATCTGTAAAAAACTGTGCAATTCCTTGAGCATATAGTGAACTCAGCATTTGTTTCTTAAAATTCATGAGACCTATTAACTAACAAATTCCGATAGACTTGCAATGCCCACCAGGAATCATTAATGCTTAGTGACTGGTTAGATGGGAGAGAGTCACTCCTACAGTAGTGAACTTGTCTCTGAATATACAGATAGATGCAGCCCCCTCAGGAAAAACTAAAAGTTCTTTTGTTCTAAAAGTTTGCTGTATACATCGAAATTCACTAAATCATTGTGCACACATTTAATGGGTATCTTAGGGCCAGGCATGGTGGCTCATGCCTGTAATCCTGGCTGTCTGGGAGGCCAAGGCAGGTGGACTGCCTGAGATCGGGAGTTCAAGACCAGCCTGAGCAAAAGATAGAGCCTGTCTCTAAAAAAAATAGCCGGCGTTGTGGCAGGTGCCTGTAGTCCCAGCCACTCAGGAGGCTGAGGCAAGAGAATCACTTGAGCCTAAGAGTTTGAGGTTGCTGTGAGCTCTGATGCCATAGCATTCCATCAAGGGTGATGAAGTGAGACTCTGTCACGCACACAAAAAAATGGATGTCTTGGCCTCTTAGAGCAAACAATGTCAGCAATTTCAATAAAAGCACATATGGAACAAAAAAAAAATTTTTTTTTTAAGTTTGTGAAAGACCATCACAGGTTAAATGATGCCAGCCAAGCTCTATGCCTTCTGGTGCCTACTCTTATGGTGACATTAATGTATGAAATTCAGGGCAGGATCAGACCCAAATGATCACAGCTCATTTAAAAGAGGACCTTCAGCCTGTTTGTTAATGAATTTTTATACTTACATACAGGCCATTCAAAAAGGGATCTGATTTGACTGATAAAATGACAAAATACTCTCAAGGAGCATTTTGGTTGTGTTATGATGGCTTCATCAGTCAGTTTTCAATTTCTACATAAAAGAAATATTGTGAGCCATTTCTCTTTGGTATAAACAAACTTGTGCAGTCTCATGGTTGTAAAGAAAGAGCACCATAGATTCCGAGCTCCCTCTCTAAGGGTGATGCTCTTCTCCAACGGTCCATGCTGGGTGTTGGATTCCAGAGGCCCAGAGATTGAGTAGAGTCCACTGGTACTCAAGGCTGCCCTTGCATAGGCCTTTTACTCAGGAGTCAGTAGAAGATGAATTGTGAGCATCTTCACTGTTTTTTAAAAGATTGACTTAAAAAAGCATTGCTGGGTCAAACTCTGCAGTTCTTTAAATGAGCAAGGAAGAATTAATGTATTGGTTAGAAAGCCACCTATTTCAAATTAATACCTGGATTGTTCATTAATCGGATAGTTATAAACCAAACATCGTAGCTTTCTTTAGACCTGTAAATGTAACTAACGTATGGTGACAAGGAGCAGTGGTAACATACTTCGTCTTTTCCGTGTGCAGTCAAATGCTCTACCACTGAGCTATACATCCAGTCTTTTCCTTGTGAAAAGAGGCAAAATCTTTAGTGATAGGGAGAACTTTTTGCAAAATATTCACGCTGCACCAAAAAGCACTTGTGAAAACAAACAAACTTGCAAATGAGACCCTAAGAATGTAAGGAGTAGTCACTTTATAACTTATTACCTGGTGGCCAAGTCTGAGTATATTTAAAAGTGCATCAACTCCCTTCCTGGACTAATCGGGAGAAACTGATGTTCTTGTGCTCTTATGGAAAATAATTAAAAAATACATTTCTATCAGTCTTGAGGTCATTTTCACATCAAATAAAATGCTGAGTTAATTCTTTCCATATACTACTAATAAAAATAGCCCCTCTTTCATGATAATAATACTAGATTTTCTTTTCAGTGAGACTTTAAGACATTTCCCTTCCCATATCATCAAGCACATCTGCTTAAATCCCATTGTTAAAAGCTGTCACTTTTTCCTGACAGACTTTACCTGCTTTGACATTCAGAGTCACGAGCCATCATTGATTAGACAACTAATATCTGGTTAAAAGGTACCTCTAGGGAAAGTCCTCTTCTTTCAGCCAATCCTTGGCACCTCTGCAGGACTATCACTGCCACACACAAGTGTGATATACTCACTCCAAAGTACAGGATTTGGTTTACTGGATAGACTTTTTTACGGGGGATAAACTAGTTGATTTGAAGTTAACTACCATTTCTTTTCTATCACTTGGTATTAACTCAGACAAGAGAAATGGAGACACTTTTTTTTTTTTTTTTGGTTGCAAATCCCACTTCTCTGAGTTTCTTATACATGGACAGGGTGTTCATTCTGATAGTTCACAATTTTTATCTTTGTTTTTGTTCTTCCTTAATCAGCCTACACAGCCTCAGGCACATCTCAAGCCAATCGATATGTGGGACTAAGTCCAAGAGACCCATCCTTCCTACATCAGCAACAGGTGGGCAAGTTTCACCAGGTGCAATGGCGTAGCCAACGCTTCCGCTTCCCTGCTTTCTCCGTGTTGCCTCTCAGAGCTGGACTCAGAAGGGGGCTTCTGGGGCTTCTGAGACCAAAATCGATCGTTTCATTTTCCAAATTTTTTTCTCATTTATCCTTTGTTTCTCACCTCTCTGAGCAGTTTCTCAAATTGGCTCCTGACCTCTGCCATCTCTGCAGCCTGTGTGTGTATTGATAATGTTCCCGAATGACAGTGTTTCAGCAGAGTCATTTTCTCATTCTCAATGGCTGCTGAGAACCTACTTGCCCATTGCTTCCAAAGGCAGAAGTTGGAAACGAACTGAAAAGCCAATTTGAATAAAAGCAGTACATAATTTGTGTTTTTTGAACAGTTTCATATTTTCCAGATGTTTTTACTCTTTGCTTTTGTGTTTTAGTCCAAGAAGATGAGTTATGAAGCTAAAATCTCAGGCGACACATCGTTTCTATTTTAATAGGTTTAAATCGGTTTACTGATTTTAGATGTGATAAAACACTTTTTTTGTTCTGTTTTCTTACATCATTTATGTTTCAAGTAGCATTTTAAATTTCACATCTCATTAATGCTGTAAATTTAATGCAAATGAAGTGTTTACCCAAACTGTGAAAATATACAGCCAGGATTAATGGTGGATTATAAACAAATTAGCCTCAGTCAAAAACATGGACCAGACCGATATCAAAATCCCATGATTCTACTTACAGGATGAAGGAAATAATTCTGAACACTTCAGAATTTACATTTATTTTATGATGCATATGTTTGCTGCTCTCTCAAGTTTTGATAGCAGAGCAGTTTGAAATTAACAGTTTGAAAAATATTACATAGGGAGAAATCGGCTATAATAAATCAGAGCTGGTATTAACTAATTGCTCTTCATTTATAAATTGTCTGTGATTGTATATATATATAATCTATATTATTATTATAATCTATATAATATAATATATTATCTGTGATTATATATATACACACATATGAGTTTTTATATAATGCAGTAAGCCCATGCAGGTACTTACAGCCACTCACTCAGTTCTGTCGTTTTTGTTCACCCTAGTTGTGGCTTACCTGACCTGTGTGCTGTGTATGGAGTTCTCAAGTCCTTCCCGGTGGCAGGACACAATGGCGGACTGCATGTATTAAAAATCACCCACATGCAGAGCTCAGAGAAAATCATAAAGATGATAGCTCATTCAAGACGCTTGACGTTTTGCCAGGTTTAAAAAAAGCAAAACAAAACAAAACAAAAGAGTGAGAACTAACTGAAAACATCTGTACACAGTTATGAAAATACCAAATAATAATTAGTGGTTTTGCCAGCCATTGGCTTTTCAACATAATTCTCTGAAATGTTGCTTTTTTTCACCTCTGAAATTGCTGTAATATGAAATGTGTTATAATTACTATAATATGGTTCTATTTGACAAATGTATGTGTTCATTGTTTTTTTTAACATATGCAGAATTTATAGATTTAGAAACTTGTTCTTTTAAAAATTATGACACATATTTTCAGAAATATTTTGTCATGAGATTTCCATTCTTTATGACACATCTCTGATCTCTAGTTAATTTTTAATTCATAAAAATGTATCTTCTTTATTTAAACTTTTGGCCCCAAACACTGGTTAGAATGTTCTACCCAACTCCATGTATTTAGAAGCAATCTTCCTTCTTTCCTTCCAAGCTAACACATGGCAGCTTTAATTTCTTAATATAAGACTAACATTGTAATTATGATCACAAAAGTTCATTAATAAAAGTTATTTCTCCTTTCACATATCTAAAGCTAAATCAAGCAAACTTGGCAAGCATTATTAAAATATGAGTTTTAATGTAGATAGAGTTCTGGGCACATTTTAAAGGAAAAAAAATAGATGTATGAGTTCTAGAACCACAGGTTTTTTTTTTTTATATCAGAGATGACCATTTGTTATTTAAGTGAACAGTGTTGAGTCAGGACCACTTACAGTATAAATTTGTTTTGTTAAGTCAAACATGGTTGATATTTATGAAATACATGACATGCATATATTGATTTTGGAAGAAGAAAACATTTATGCTACATAGTTAAACATTTTAAATACCATGCAAATTATTTTTCCTCTATGTAATGAAAGAGTTAGTGCTACTTTTTAATTTGAAGAAGCCCAATATGCCATATTTCATAATGAACTACAATTTTGAGCCTTGCAAACAAATAAATGCAATTACATATTATATTATATATGGGTATTAGTAAATTAAGGCTCCAATCCAAAGCCTATCATTTTTAATCCTTTCAAATTTTAAAAGAATCATGTAGATGAAGTTTTATGTTTACTATCCAGGAAAGAAGGGATAGGAACAGTTTAAATGACTTCAGTGGAGTAAAGGTTATTCTTTCTTACAGTAGAAATAAGATTGATTTACTGTGTCCTTTCATTACTTTACAAAGATTTAAAAGAGACCACTCTTCTAGCAGCAGGTTCTAAATGCATTTTGCTTAAAGCACTCGATGATGAATGAAAAGGAAAATCAAGGGGTACATGAAATAAAGGTAATCAATCATTTTATATTAGCTAGGAGAAATTCAAAATTAGAAAGGCAGTGGTTTTAGTCGGAGAGGGTTCTTTTAAACATTCCCCATAGCCTTTAATATACATGACCCCTTAAGAATAAATATTGTCACCAGGTACATTCTTCACTTCATGGTGGCTGCTTTATAAAGATTTATTCTTTTGGGTTACAGAAAGTATTAATGTGCACTGTTGAGTGCTATTTTTTCTTTAGGAAAGAACTTTAATAAAGCCTGCACAAATTAGAGTTAACAATAAATTTAAAATTGTTGTATAATTTCGACTAGCTTATAAATAATCTTTCCATACAATGACGCTGCAATAGAGTTTTCATCATGATCATTTCTAATATGTAAGCATACTGGCAGCCTCAAGTCGAGATGGACAGTAATCTACCATAACTCTGTACTTTATTCATCTGTAAGAGTAATGCACTCATACTGGCAAGACTGAATACAAAAAGTATATTCCTTTATACTCATTCATTTGGTACTCATGCAGTTGTTATTAGTAATTATATATCTTTGAGCTCCTTTCATAATGGTTATTACTGACTGATACTGGTTGCTAACTGCCTTGAAATATTAGTTTTTCCGGCCCTGGAATTTTATCTTCATTACAAATGTGATCTCTTATTTGAATCTAAAACCTAAAATCATATAATGATGATGAATACTTCAAAATAGTTCATGTAAACCAATTTATAATTTGCTCTTAAAAACAAACCTCTCTAATCAGTCATAATAATCAGCTCATGCTTCCTGATCAGGACCTGGCTTTAGAATTTTTCTTTATCTCTCACAAAATCTTAAGTATTTTTCAAGATCTGGAACTAGTCTTTCTTTGGGATTACTGGCTTATTTAATGGATTCACGGTTGGCATGGGGGGAAATCTTAAAATCAGAACTTCAATGGTAGCTCTTGTCTGCTTTTAACTTTCTTTTGGAAAATGGTTTGGTGGCTTGAAGAACTCATGGGTCTTGCTTTGGCAAACTGTACTGTTTAGTCTCTGCTGAGAAATATCTTTTCCTTGTTTGGGACATTCTCAGAGATGTGAAAGACCTCGCTCTGACTTGACTACGTAACAGTTTAGTAGAACACAAACACACTGCACATTCATTACGATACACTGTGAGGGAACTATGTTCCCCAAGTTTTGTTTCCTTGAGAAAACGAGAACTATCAACAGAGTTTTGGATATTGCTTAGAAAATACAGAAACTATTTTATAATCCATTCTAGCAATTTTTATATAAATGAATAGTATGAGGCAACTTACTTGAATGAGCACCAGTGTCCGATCTGGTCAACCTCATAACAAATTGCTAATTTCTGTCCTCCTTTCTTTGCTAAGAAAGTTTGCTAATATAAGAGAATCCAGTTAATTTGATTATCACATTATATTTGAGCCTAAGGTCATAAAAGCATAAAGCTTTACTATTATACATCAATACAACATTTTTCTTAAAAACCTCATTGAAAATTGGAAATAAAAATTTGCTGCTAAGGAGCTTCCCATTTAGAAACAAAAGATCACTATATCAAATGGGTTGAAATGCCAATTACTGTTAAAGATAGATTTGAGATTTTAGGCAATGTAAATGGGAGGTCACTTTTGCCTTCTTCCCTAAAGAGAGATAATAAAATCAAGTAACCTCCAATTTATAACAAATAAGGCTTATAAATAAAGAAATTTATAATGTTAGTTTTCATAATCTCAGAATTAGAACCTCCTGACTGTATATGCTACCAATTATTAGAGCTAATGAATGAGTGGCCCGATCAGTTCACATCCTTGCATTACTTCTCACAACTGCATGGATTTTTTGTTTGGTGCTTGGGCTTCAGCATGCTACAGCTCTTGCATGATTATATAATACTATTGCTTCAATTTCAATTATTGGGATAGTTTACATGGAAATATTTTCAGCACCTTTCTTGATATAATTTAAAAGTACTTTATACTGAAAGTTTCTGTTACATAAAATGGCCTTTTTAAGAAATTGCCTGTGTAGGATTTTGTTTTAACTGGATATTAGTTGGAATCCCATTATAATATTTGTCCTGGCAAATGCCAAAGCCAAAGCTTGGTACATTAAAACCGCTGGAAAGGTAGTCATTTATTAGAGGCAGGCAATTAAAAGGACACAAGCGGACTATCAACAAACTTTTCAATAAAGTCAGGAAGCAAGCTATCAACACTTGGGCTGTTCTTATTGTGTCTGTTATCATAATTGACAGCTTGACGTAAAACGCTATCACATGACTTCTGGGTAGGTATGTAAATGGATAAGAGGTCACTTTTCACATATACTAGCTGGAAAGGAAACACATTTAGAGGAAGTTTCAGTTGAAATAATGGCTATGCAAATGTTTAGTTTTTTGACTAGTTCTTAAAAAAAATTCTCCCATTGTGTGTGTTATAGCACGCATTCATTTGTTCACTTACCTGGACTGGCTATCCAAGGCTAAAAAACAGATAAGCTATTCTAATTAATGTAAAAGCAAAATGCTGTTTAATAGAACCCTAAATTTCAATCAACAAACACGTCAGATAAAAAATTATCTTCTTTTCTGAAAATGTTCACTTTAAAAGATCTAAGTTGAATCAAGGAAGTAGAGGAAATTCTGAAGGTCATATTTATAGATATTTTAGCCTTAGATGTTCTTGGACTGCACATGAAGGATAGGACAGAAAAGGAACAATGGACAGGCAGTCTGGTCTGGTGCGTGAGAACTAGGGAATCAGGAGGTTTGAGTTTTAATGTTGACGTGAACAGGGCATTTCTAACCTTGACAACATCTTTAAACCTTGTTCTCCCAGAGCCTGGGAAAGGAAAATGAAGAAAGTCCCTTGAAACCTTAAATTTTACAAGTAAAAGTAGTCCCTAATGAAAAAAGAACAAAAAATAAAATAAATCTTTTTATTTTCTAACACTTAACTTTTTTTATGGTCAGTAATGTTTATTTGGCTCAGAGATTATGCATCCTTATTTAATTTAATTCTACTCTGCTAATTAAATTAAATATCAAGAATCATGAGTTTCAAAAATTGGCTTTAGAAAGGACACTAAGGTGCCAGTTTGATCTTGTATATGTATTGCTTATATATTTTGCTTACTCATACTACTCACTGAGAGGTCATATACTGTTCATTGAATATTTGCCATTTTATTTGCTTCATGCAGCTAAGTAATAATAGTAATAAAATAAAATTTCACTAGCTCTCTTACTAAAGTTCTTCCTCTACTTATGTGGAAAGTATGAATAATGTGGTGTTAATTTTAAGATTCCCCCACAATAAAAAATGCATTCCCTAAAAATATCTTTCTATGGCATCTGGAGAAGGAAGAAACCCAAAAGAATATAAAATGTGCCTTTCAAGATATTCCCCTGAGGGTCACTGTAAACTTTTTTAAAAAGTGGAAAAGTAAATTTATCTGTGTTGACTATTCTGTGTACGGTTTAGTGGTTTATCGGTTCAGTTCAGAGCTATTGTCATCAAGAGTGACTGTTAGTACACAGCCTCTTTGTTGAGATTAGCAAAGTAGAACCCTTTGCTTACCTCTTTCTTTTGTTCTAATTGTTGTGCATTTAACAAAAGCCCCTGTTAACAGCAATGGAGGACCCTCATTGGAATAAACAAACTGAAATCACAAGCAATATTCATTCTTTATGGCTATCAGCTACTTGAATAATTATTTGGGTGTAGTGTAGGAAAGAATAATGATCCAAGACTTAGGTGTTTCCTTCAATGCGGATATTTGAGGAAAACCAGATGGCCCCATCCTTGTTTTTTCTGAAACAATCTCCTTTGAGTTGGGTGAGGAACAAGGTTCTCCTTCAAGAGACTTTATAAAACTCCACCCTTAGAACATAGCAGTTTTGAAAACTTCACCTTTACTGCTTAGTTGTTTGAACTATTTCAGCCTTACCTCTTTACTAATAACTTTTTTTGGAGGAGAGTCTTACTTTAGCTTTTGTTAATTTTTGAAATTATGGACATTTTCTAGATAATGTAACATCATATTTATAGGTGCATATAAATTAAAGAATGGAAATGATTTATATGACTGCATTTTTGGTAAGGAGGTGCATATGACCAGGTCTGTTTCAGAGTCTATATCGTTAGAAAAATAAGGATTGTCCCCACATCAACACACAGCTTTAACAGACACTTGGTATTTTGATTACTACTGGGGGAGGAGAAGTAATTTTCTATTTCTAAAGGGAATATACTTGGAAAAATCATCACAGTGTTATTAATGCTTTTAACTTAAGAGAATTTTTTTTTGTAAGTGAAAGGCATGCATTTGTGTGCCTTTTAAAGTTAAAGTTTTAAAATTTAATTTTAAAAATGATAGCTGAATTATATAATAGTGTTTCTCTCACAGGACAGAAACTGAGGAAACACCAGCCCAACCTCAAAAAAAGATTATCACCTATTATTTTAAACTTATTTAAAGCCTAATGCAAAATTATTTTTTACTAGAAACACTGAATTGTGCTGATACCAAGAATACTTAGCGTGATCCCAGAAGAAGCTTACATACATATAATATTAACTTTTCAGTATCTAGAGTCTGTTCAAAATTTGCTTGGTTAGGACTGTCCTGGTCAAGTAATATTTTCAGGAATTGATTTTCCTAGGCATTGCTATCATGGAAATCTTTTGTGATTAGGTGATTTCTATTTTAATTACTTAATGGTTTCCCCCACTCATACCATCACCTTCGAAACTTCACTACTTGGACACTTAGTAATTCAAAGATGCTTTATGCTAAAGAAGATTTAATAATCAAAAAAAAAAACATGAAGAAAGACTCTTCTTGGTCAAGGAACTTAAATAAATTATAACATACAAGTATGTATAACAAACATGTTTCCTCTGAAACTTTTTATTAGAAATATTGATAATGATAGTAAATAGTCTCAAGAGAGAATAAATTTAAATTATATTTTACATTTTGAATGCCTGAAAGGAAATTAATTCAATACTAATTAATATCCTGCTAATTTTTCTGGCATTAAAATATTACTAAATACATTCCTTAATTACTTTGTATGTATTTAAGCATATTTTTTCTGTTTGGGAGAAGATATTTATATTGCATATATCTTAAATATAGATGAAAATGAATATTGGTAGTCATGTTTAACTTCTTTGAGACTACCTTTAGGAAAGAAAAGTCCAAAAATATGTTATTTGTAAGTGCAGATGTATGTTCAAAGATAGACTACATTTGGGGGGGATGGTAAAACATAAACAAAAAATAGCAACATTAGCAACAATACAGCAATTTAAAATGCATTCTTCCGGCTCAGCACCCATGGCTCAACGGGCTAAGGCGCTAGCCACGTACACCTGAGCTGGTGGGTTTAAATCCAGCCCGGGCCCGCCAAACAACAATGATGGCTGCAACCAAAAAATGACCGGGAGTTGTGGCGGGTGCCTGTGGTCCCAGCTACTTAGGAGGCACAGGCAAGAGACTGGCTTGAGCCCAGGAAATGGAGGTTTCTGTGAGTTGTAATGCCATGGCATTCTATCCAGGGTGACAGCTTGAGGCTCTGTCTCAAAAAAAATAAATAAATAAATAAAATGCATTCTTCCAAGAGGACATGATTCCTGGAGTTGTCTGGGAAAAGAAGACAATCATTGAGTGAGACTCAGGTTCCCCCGACTTTGTGAAAGTATATTCTATTTCTGAAAATGTAAAGCTGAGAGCCCCTTAGAAACTAACCTGAAGTTAATAATTAACAGAATTAATTCATGCTATGCTGAAATATACCTCTCCTTTCTTAAGAGTCTTTAATTGATTCCAAACTAACATTTCGTTGACTAGAGCAAAATCAGAAAGTGATTAATCAATAAGTTATTCTTTACACAAAGCCAAATTTCCTGAGCTGTTTTTAGATTGTCTTCATAGTATGTATTTTTAAAACATATATTTAGAAATAGGCAACTGGTTTACTCTCTTCCTGTAAAAGAAGAAAACTGAACCAATTTGTCCCATCACATTGATTATCTCATTAGATGACCCATTTTGAGAACTTTTAAAATATCTTGCCTTCCTGCTACTCACCAGATTGAACAAATTTACTTTTTTGAAATAGTAAGTCATGTGTTTGATTTATAGTGACTAAGGCATAAATGTTATCTTTTATGCAAGTATTATGGTGCATTTTAAGGTATCTTTCTGATTTAATTTACATACTTTTGATTTAAAACTTGACATATATCCTGAATAGATTTTGCATCTTTTAAAATCTATTTATCTGTCTGTCTACATTAGGAGATTTTTTTTCTCTTTAAATTATAAATCACTTTTCTCTAAAGTATCCATAAAATTGCCTGTTTAAGAAATTTTAGGTGGTATTTTGGAACCTCGTTCATCTATGGAAAAATGAGCAAAAGAGATCTTTCTAAAACTTTTTAATCACTCCTTACTTTGAGTGTGCAGAAGCTTGAGAGTCTAAAAAGAAAAGCAAAGCTCTTAGTAGCCAATTTTTCTTTAACCATAACATTATCAGAAAGGTTTAAAATAGCTTATCGTAAGTCTGAAGGTACTTGGGCTCCTATCATCATCGAGCATTTCTCACTGAAAAGCAGCAAACAAGGCTTAGAGAACGCTGTGAAGAAGTCATCTTTTCAGGGCAAGATGCAATTAATTTACAGCCTGGCTATCTAAAGGTTAACAATCATGATTTTCTAGTGTGCCCCCTCCCCCCCCAACCAGATAAGTTTACTTCCTTAAGAATAAAAATAAGCAATATATCTTTTCAATAAATCTGCTAGCACTGTAGGGCAGCTGTTAACCAAACAGAGCTGGATAGGGTTACTCGGACAGTCTCTGAAGGGCAGAGCTGATGATTCCGAGATCTGGGGAGAATTTGTTTCAGCTTGTGTTCAGTGCATTCTTCACTTTCTTCTGATGTAGTCAAGTATTTTAAATGCCATGACCCTGAGATTAAAAGAAAAGTAGAAATTTTTATCAAATCTTTCTAAACAATGCCACTTTCAGTAAAACAAAATTAGTGAAACTCTAAAATTGATTACCTTGATGCTTCAAAACACTCCAAACACAAGTTAAGGCAAATGTAAGGTGGGGCCTTCCTTTCTCCTCTCAACTGCATGTATCTGTGTTTTGCAAACTGCATGCTTAAAGCAATTGATTATTTTACTCAGGGCAGATTATTTGGTATGTTGCATATTTAAAAAAGCATTTTTATTTTCTTTCTAAAATATATCTCTCTATTGAACATTAACGTTTGCTTTTATTTCAGCTCAATTTGTACTCTAATAATGGCTAATTGTGATGTTCTAAGCACTCGTTCCTCTTGTATGCCTTAATTAATAGAGAAGCATATTGCAATAGCTTTTGTCTAAAAAAGAGTCTAGGAATTTTGCTTTTCAGAGTAAGATTTTCATTTGCTTTTTTTTTTTTTCTTTAAGTTGGCTCTTGGGAAAGTAAGGTTAATGCCATGTACAGTAGTAGTTTGCATGTATTCATTTAAATACTAAAAACTGTAGTACTGCTCGATCCATATCTGACTGCTAGGTTTCAATTGACAGCTGAGGATTTGTGACTGGACCATGAATCAAAACGGCAGGCATTTATACCCCAGTACCAGTGAGGATACATTGGGAATTACTTGGCAAAGGTAACATTTTAATTATTTCCAACCCTACACTTACACCTAAAAATTACATGAGCTATAGTGTTTGTTTGTAACTAGCTTTACAGAAAGTATATGTTAGAAATTCACTTGTTTGGCTATCCCGTTCCCCTTCCCCACCCCCTCATTTATTTCTTCCTTAAATGCAACATCAAATTAATTTGGGACTATAGTGTATGCTACTGGAATTTCCAAATGATATCAAATGTTTTGTATAATTTCTAATATTTTTGATAGGGGAGGGAGGTTGAATTTGACGTTAGATTTTAGGACCTGAACAATGAAATTACAGCTTTAGGGGAGATTTTTAAGCTGAGGGTGAATAAAGCAATGGTTTTCCCAGGAGAGACTCATCTTATTTCTACTCTTTCCTCTACTGCTAACTCTGAGTCACTTTACTATTCATTTATTCTCCTGTCAAGAAAGATTTCAAAGTAGTCAATTTAACTATTATTGGCAGTTCTCATCAATTATAGAGTGAGAAGATTTTTGGAATCAGAATAAGAATTTTGGTTTAAAGTTTTAATTTTTGTTTGTACATTGATAATGATTTGTGGATGGTTGACTTTATTTGGTTGTCTGAGAAAATTATTCTAAAATTTCATTTTCAAAACCAGTTTTGATATTGTCTTATGTATTGGTTTTAGAAAGTAAGTAGTTCTAATCTCATTTATTATTGTAAAGATACTTTTATATTATTTTAAATAATTTTAAAAGTTGTGTTCAGCTGATGAATTAAGTAATTCAAATTTATGGAATAATCATACATAATAAGAGATAAAAATTTGCAGAAGAGTGAGCCATGAGGATTTCATCAAAAGTGGAACCAACAAAATTATCCAACTCTGCTGTGGTTGTAATCCTCCACCTTTAGAAAGTGTCGACCTGGATATTAGTTATTCATGGGCTGCCCATCTCCATACTGGTTGATAGAAACTGCTAGAGAGTAGAATTTAAAAGAATCAAATTAGTTAAATGTCTAACTTAGATAGAAATTTAAAAAAATTTGTATTCTGTTTTTTAAACATGATGGCATTTTATTAAATTGATAACTATAATGATGACAACATGACTTTTCTTCTCTTTGAAGATTAACTTAGCATCTACTTTAAAATGGGTACATTGGCTCAGCACCTGTGGCTCAATGGGCTAAGGCGCCAGCCACGTACACCTGAGCTGGCGGGTTCGAATCCAGCCCAGGCCCGCCAAACAACAATGGCGGCTGCAACCAAAAAATGGCCGGGCGTTGTGGCGGGCGCCTGTAGTCCCAGCTACTTGGGAGGCAGAGGAAGGAGACTTGCTGGAGCCTACGAATTGGAGGTTGCTGTGAGCTGTGATGCCACGGCACTCTACCCAAGGTGACAGCTTGAGGCTCTGTCTCAAAAACAAACAAACAAAAAAAATGGGTACATCATTACATAATATGTTTTGTTTTGTTTTTTTCAAGAACTTTGTGTTAATCCTTCCTTTGAGGAAAAAATACAGCATATTCTTGTAAAAAAAAGAGGTAAACTCAATAGAAGCATCTTATTTAAATAGTCGTAATGATTAATAATCTTAATTAAATTCAATGAAAGTAGCTTATTAAGACAGTCTAAATAAATATTTTGAAGGTAATTTAATAACACAATGTTTGTGTTTTATTTTATCAAATAACTTTTTTATATTTCATGCTCTGCCAATTAGCAAAATGGCCCATGTCTGCATACAAGTTCGCTGTCTTTATAAGAATTGCAAATCAGATGAAGTGTACTCAAGTTTGTAAATGTGCTTATAGCTGGGTAAACTTCCAAATCTTCAGAATATTGATATTCAATTATAATAGAATAGCACCTCTGAAGTATAGTAAAGGCAAATAAAGATGTAGAGTATTGGATGTTTAAAATATAACTTTACCTAGTTCTTAGTAATTTTTTGAACAACAATAAAAAGATATCCCCCCAAAAGAAAAGGTGAGGAGACTATCTCAGAACATGTATATTAACAGGGAGGAACAGGATGAGTAAGCGCAGTTCTTCTGGAAGTATTTGTCATGTTACAAATCCTCTGCTTGGTGAAGATTTGGTGTAGTAATCAGTTTCTGGTCAGAGATATTAAAAAAAAAATTCAGAATTTATTTAAGTCTTTTAAATTTTCTTTAAAGAAACATTTTAAATGTTTCTTTTCTCCCCCTCTCAAAAATAGTAATTTTTTAGATTAGAAGATAGGGACGCATAGAATGGCCTTAATGATTCCAAAAGCTCTTACAAATGTATCTTTTGGTTTGTTTCTTCCCTTTTTATCATGATTCAGAAAGCACATAATTGATAATGACAGTCATCCTGTTCCTACATAAACAAGTATTTACTGAATCTTTATGGTGGCCTGTCATAAGTACTGTGACTGATAACAGATACAGTTCCAAAATCGAACTATAATACATTTCAGAATACATAAACTGACACGAGAGAGCAATTTTCTTTACTTTGTTATAGTTTTCAAAAATGGAGACAAATAGAATTTACATTTCATAATACAAATAGGCCATATCTGTGGCCCAACAGCTTTATTCATAATTTATAGCCAGTGTCTGCTATTTGTTTTTAAAACTTAATTTTCTTTTGTAGAAAGAATATTAAAAAGGGAAGTCATAAATATCTGAAACACTGTGGCTTTTTAAGTCAGATAATAGACATCTGGAATCTTCAGGGCATGGCTACAACTTTAGAATCATCTGCGTAAACTGAAAATATGGGGGATAACTTGCCTCTGTCTAACTAGAAAATACTTGTTATCTGTCCAAACAGAGGATCAGAGAATTTGCCTTTGTCATGATGGTTATTTTGTTGTTTCTGACAACAGGCGATCCCTGGAGACTTTGTAGTAGACAAGGATAAAGCAAAGAGGACGTCTTGGTTTTGCTTTATTTTTGTTTGGATTGTTCATGATTTGTTGCCATTAGTTACTTTGTGCGATCACTTGTCTGTGGTCCCCTTTTCCGCTGTTGAGGGGTTTCATGTCAAATGCAGCTCCTCTTCCAGGACTGAAAATGGCAGTGCTGAGGGAGCTGTGCGAGGGCTAGAAGATTCCCTCGACCCTCCCTCCACCCCCGCCCCACGTGCAGACATCCCCTTGGAACCAAAAGTGACTCCTTTGAACCATGTTCACAGACCTATTAGGTTGCAGCCCTGAAGGTGGTTTATAGTTTTGGCCTTAGCATTTTGAGAGCCATGCGAGTGTGCACATACCTGTGTATGTGCTTAAGCAAAGGAGTTTGTGCCTTAAAAAAGTTGATTTTTCTGCTTAAGTGAGCGGTCAGGTACTGCAGCTAACCCAGAGTGAAACACTGGGGAAGGGCTCCCTTCTACGTCAGTCACGATGAGTTCAGGTCCTGGGAGGGTAATAAGTGATGAGCTGCTGACGGTAGGTACGGGGCACGTTTACGCTGTGTCCTCCCACGTGGACTAGTTACTTTGCTGCAGATGTGAGTCTTGTTGAATATAAACGCACATAGCAGTTACTGCTGGGTCTGGCTTACTTTCTTGAAACTATCGCCAGAACATAACTTGTCCTATCAAATATAAAAGAGTGATATAATTGAATGAAAAAGAAAGCTGAAGGACAACCCAAGAATAAACATAAACATAAGTTATTTTCAAACATTAGAGGGAGTGCTTTATGCAAAAGAGAAACTGAATGTATTGTTTCATTCTTTTTTTCCCTCCCCCTTCACCCCTTTCAAAAAAAACGTAAAGCCGCAAGTGAGTGGCTGTATGTGTCTGATGGTTTATATAAACATAGAAGAAGTCTTCAGATGGCTAAAATAAACATGCGCGTGTTACTGAAGGATGTGTTTACAAAAGCCATTTGCTCAGCCTCTGAAATAATGAATAAATGAAGATTTTACTGAAATAATTGGAAGGATTTTTGTGTTTTTGCTGATGCCATAATTGAATGGCACCAAAGAGACTTTTATCAGCTATTTTTTATGTTACATGTGTTAGCAGTTCTTTTCTATGAGTCGAATGCTTCATCCTATAGTTACTTTACATGTGTTTTTGTAAGAAAATGTCATTTATTACTTCAATTCTAGAGTTGCTTGATTTCCCAATAGAAATTTAGCAGCCAGTATAGATTATTTGGATCTTGTTGGTCAGGAGAGAGAAGGCAAAAAGGAACGGGTAATAGCATTCATTTCATACCCTTAACTTAATTTGCATAACACTGCACTCAACCAGTTTCCTTGCTTTGTCCATAAAATTATTTTTTTGAAAAACCTTATGCTCTCAAAAGGTTTAATAATTAAACAAAAACAATTTGCAGTTACCAGGTTGCAAACCGTAGAGTTGTGTGTACCAATATGTATTTGTGTCCATGTATGAATATATATGTTGTATGTGTGTGATGAGAGCAGTATGTATCTTGTCCTTAGGTGATATTAAGAGTTAACTTCGATTTCAACATTACACTCAGGCCGTCTCTGTGAATTCACTAGGTTAGCATTTCCTGCTCTTGGTTTGTTATCTTGACACATAACTACAGTACAACAGCTGGGTTGTTCCTAGAGTTCCTGGGGGGAGCTTTATTCTCCGAGTGCTGAATTTCCTTTTCAGCTGTCAGCTCTAACGTGTGTTCAAATGTTCTACTTTTTATGTACGATTCAGGGCCCCTAGCACCACTTTGGGACCTTGATAGAAATGCTGATAAGGTAAACTGAATGGAAGAATCTTTGGTTCAAGGTGGGGAATTGCAAAGGCCAAAATTGCACATGACCATTCTTTGGTAATGGGGCTGCTAACTAGGGTTGCTTTTTGTATTCTATTTAGGGGAATTGCTCCATTCTCATCAAAATTATTTGCACCTGTTATAAAATCAAAACTAAAAACATTGCCATTCTTTAAAATTGTCTTGGTTTGATTTTCACAGACCCACAAAATCTGTGATCTGGCCATTGAAAAAATATGTTGGGATTTGTTGAAGTTTGGCCTAACTGTCTCTATTTATAAAGAAAGATTTGTACAACATGATGTTTCCTTTTTATCTAGGGAAACTCTTCAGAACACTTCCTAAGAAATTAATTGTATTCCAGCCAGACTTGCATGCTGCCATCCCACAGGAAATGGGTCAGCAATCCATTAAGATGCCATTAGATAATCTAATTTGGAACTTAATCTCTAAATTAACCATGCTCCATACTTGAAGCATACTTGAGAGAAAGAAAAAAAGTTTACGTTTGAATCGATAGGGGAGCCGAAGCGTGAAGAAGGCTGTTTGTTTTTTCTGTAGCTGTGGTCACGTCTCAAGCCGTCTGGTAACCAGGAGAAACCAGACATGATGTAATTCCAGATTGAACTTGAACTTCAGGGACTTAGGATGGGGAAACAATGGACCATAGGAATCAATAATGTCCATTTTCCACATGATTATGTTTGGAACTTTAAGTTAACCTTTATGGGAGAAGCAGCAGGATCTGCAGGGTGACCAAAACGAGATGATCCCGAGACAAGATGTTAGAGGAAAGAAAACAACTTTCTCCGTGATATTTTCTGAGCAGCACTGCAGATTCCAGCAGGATTAGAAAAGTTCCCGCTCTGCAGTAAACCGGTGGCTTGTTCAGAGCACTCTTTGTTCACTTAGGTAGGACAAATTTAATCTTACGTTTCCTGTCAGATGATTTTTGGCAGCCCTGCCTGAGAGGGAGGAGCGTGATTCAGAAATTCCTGAATGTAAACCTTGCTGATTAACCCTTTGCAATGAAAGCAAGTGTATTAAACACCTACTTTATCGAATATGATCTACATGAAGTGCCATGTTTACATGTGTATCGCACCCATAGGGAATCAGGGCCATCCCACAGCCTGGGCATCATCTACCTTTTCTGATTCTCATGCTTACTAGTGCTGTTGTAGGCAGACGGTAAATTTTTAGTCATATTTAACTTAAATAAAAAAGCTGTGAATGCCCATATGTAGTGATAAGTGTAACGAATTATAAAAGAAACAGTAAAGACCTTTTTAAGTTCAAGAAATTGGAGAATGCAAATTTTGAATATTCAGAAATCAGAAAGTTACAGTTATTCTCTCCTTTGTTCACTTTGTTTTACAGGAAGATCTTTTGCCCACGTGAACAGAGTAGCAAACATGATATTCAAATATGTTCAGTTCCTTAGTCACTTTTACTTTTATGCTTCAGACTTCTGATACAAATAAGTTTCGTCCTTTAGACGTGCGATTGTGCAAATAATACTGGTTTCTGCTTTTAAATGAAAATTATTTGTGAAAGACTCTCTTTTTGGCTTTTGTATAAAACTTACGTTTCTATTTAATTTAGTATGCCTTGGGTGATTTTCTCTAGTGAAAGGCACTATTTTGAAGCACCATTTTTGTAGAGAATTTTGTCTGCTGTTGAAGAATCGCATATGCAAATAAGAGGAGCAGTAGGGCTTGTAACAATAGCATTGAATAGGAGCCCAGGGTTAGAAAGGAATACAGGAAGAGAAAAGGGCTGGAAATCAACATGTGGGCTTCTGCACTGTGGCATGGTCTGTGGGAGGAGATAAAATAATTACTTCAAGCCTGATAATTTTATATTTTTTAATTGGCTAAGCCTTCCCACAGCTACATAAGTTGTTACATATGTATACATGTGTATACTATAATTTATTTATAATTAGTCATCTTCATAATAATTCTTCATCTTTCATTTCAGTTCTAAAGTACAAAAAAGATGAAGTATGCTATTTTTAAAAATCTGCTCAATTTGGCCTATTGCAAGAAAGAGCTTTTTTCACATTTGTTTAAACTAAATAGTTTAAGGAAATAAGTTTTTATTGCTTTTAAGGATATAGATTTCTGTGTTGAAGAGTCTGCTAAGATTAAATAAGAGCTTTTTACTAAAGAGTAGAGTAATTGTAATGAGCACATTTAATGTTTAGTGACAACGGTGGTCTCATATATAAGGCCTTTACTTGCCCCATGCCCTTCATTAGATAAAATATTTCCCTGGCAGATGCCATTATTTTCCTTAGAAAATGCTAGCACTCATGCATGGTAAAGTTAACATTCAATCCGGTGTGCCCCAATCACAAAACTCATCTGAAACAACTGAATATAAATTAATGAGGTTTGATGGCCTACCATTCAGATATGCTATTTTCAAAACCGATGGTCCCCCAGGAATAGCAATAAAGAAGGCTATTTACCTACTTAGTTAAGAAACAAATACGTTTCTCTTTCATTACTATGAAGTGCTATTGCTTGCAGTCAGAATCATTCCATAAGCCACCTGCAGTTTATGATATTTGGTGTTTCCCAGAGAGCCCACAAGAGTACTTTGCAGTTCAGGTAAGAGCTAGCCAGGGAGCTTTCTGATACAGATTATTACAAATAGTAATAATCATTAGAAATCATCTTGCATGCAAATAGGATCATTCAGATGGCAATAATGATCCCTGAAAATGGGAAGAATAAATCGAAGAAACACAAAGCACTTTGTATATTTCACTTTCAGCCTAGCCTCCTCTGAAGTGGAACTTAACAAGCAAATTATTTACACACAGCTACATCTGTGTAGACATAAAATAAAGGGAAATATTGCATTCAGCTGAAAAGTAACTGAATAAATAAAATATACTTATTTGTGCTGAAATCTGAGCTCAAGAGTTTTATTTCCATAGCCATGGCAGTATGTCCCTGTGATCCTAATTTCATTCATATAATCCTTTGTAATAATTCAGCAGTAATACAAATTCTACTCCAGTGAAAAAAGTCAAGTATGTTTCACAAAAGACAGAGATGACATAAAGTTTAGTGGATAAAAATATTGATCCCAGAACCATACTAGTCGATTTCAAAGTCCGACTTCTGTGACTTAATAGCAATATCAATTGGGCAAGACGCTTACCTTCCTAGTTTCATTTTTCTCATCTGTAAAAGCAGGATAATGATGGTCCTTTCCTATAGGTTTTCTCGAGGATTAAAAACTTTAAGGTAGAGTAGACTCATAGAACAGTGCCTAACAAGTAACACACACTATGTAAGTGTTAGCAACTAGTATAATTATGAAATACCATATTCTTTAATATATTAATAGAGTCAACTTAAATGCTACTGGTTTATGCCTTTCACTGGTCTGATTGAGCATTATTTTCACAAAACTTAAATCTATTGCCTTTATGTTGTTTTGACGTAAGCAGTCAGCCCAAATCCATATATGTGTTTTCCAGGCCAACATGGTTTCTTACTTGTTACTTAATTAACCCACCTTGCCTGGTTTTTCCAGACATTTTTTTTTTTTTAAATTGTTGAGGATTCATTGAGGGTATAAAGAACCAGGTTACATTGATTGCATTTGTTAGGTGAAGTCCCTCTTATAATTCTGTCTCGCCCCCCAAAAGGTGTGTCACATACTGTGACCCTCCCCCCCCACTCCCCTTCCAGACGTGTTTTTAGCTAGTAACAGGGAAAATTGTTTATCGGGCATTTCTGGAGAAACATAGATACTTGTATGTTAATATTGTGCCAATAAAATTAGAGTATTTGGCCAAGGAAGTAAAAAATTTTCCATCTTGTGGATATCTGAAATTGGTACAAAGAAATTAAAGGCAAATCCTTCTTTTAAATTAAAATATCTGTATTATTTATTCCCCAGTCTTTCTGTGCCATTGCTTATTTTGATTGCTATCAATAATGTAGCTTTTGGTAGAGTTGAAGTATGTATGACTATGTACAATTCTTTGTGCTTCATTTCTGTAATGTTTGTTAAGCTTCTGAAAAGGGTACTTATCATCTTAGTAAATACAATAGTCTCATGATTGAACAGTATGTAAATTCTAAATAGGCTATATTATTACTCTCATGAAAGGTATTAGTATATGGGAGACTCTGACATTTTATAAACTGTTTAGCAAATGGTTTGCCCAATCCATTAAATACATTATCAAATAAACACAGACTAATAATAAATTAATTTTGCCATTCTTAAAATAGCTCATTTTAATCTCCCAGGATTAATAGATGAAAATTTTGATTGTTGCATTCCTGACTCAACTAAATGGCTTCACATGTGTTTATTTGGCACCCTGTGGTCCTTCAGTGATCTGAAAAGCTAAGGCCCTAATCCTTTTTCTCCAGGAAGACATGGCCACAGCATGCATATAAGAACGTAGCCATCAAATGTTGGTTTGGTGGCCCAGAGCAATTTTCTCTCTTTCTTTCATTGAAAGGTGCAAAGTCTATTTACTCCTTGTAGATGCAAAAAACAACTATTTAGTCCAGTTTATCCAAGATAAGTAAAACTATGAATAGTGTGTCATTTGTAAAGGGAAGAAGTGGGTATCTCCTTTTCTCTTAACCCTCACAATAAGTGTCACTCTAGTAGAATTTCAACTAGATTTGTTTTCAGAAGAGAGAGACACAGAATTTCAAGATGAACCACACGTTCCATGCCTAAGCTTCTTCTGCATCAACCTCTTACGATCCACCTTGTGTGGGGTGTGGAAAGTTCATTGTCTCCTGAAGCAAGTAAATTTTGCCCTCAGAGAACTTTGTTCAGAAGTTCTTCCTGATGTTGGGCCAGTGTCTGACTTCGCACAGAAGTGATGCAATAGCGTACAGTGAAATGGCCAGGGAAACCTGACAGAAATGATTCATGTCTGAGGACTAAGAGGGAGACTTTGGGCAAGTAACTTGTTTCAGTTTCTGCGTACGTGAAATGGGGATAATGATGGCCATTTCAAGAGCTCCTTGAATTAAGTAACAGTATATATAAAACAACAAAGAACCCTGTAAGTCCTCAGCCTGGTTACTATGCGGAAGGCTCTCCCTTTGGGCTCGTTGAGTCTACCTGGATCATGCAGACATCTATAGGGCTTCCCAAACCAGCTGCCATGTCTGCCCTGTCTCCCTTTAGCTGCTCCTCAGATGACATGATTTGGTGAGTGTCTTCAGCAAAGAAATGTCATAGCATTTCTTTTATTTGAAGACTGATGCCCGGAAGAAACACGGTGTTTCAGAGATAGTCTTATCAGTGTCAAATTAAGCAGGACTGTTAATGTTAAATGTTAATATTAAAGGATAAAATAATTTGTGGGACACATCATACACTTTGGGCTAAATAGTATGAAAATATCTATGATATCAGACATTTTATTTTGGAATTTTGATTTAGATCTTGTGTAATTTTTTATAATAAGATATTTCATTATATACACAGAGTAGTCATCATTAGGATGAGTTGTACTTTGTGTTAAAGCCCTCCTTATCAAAATGTTTTATGCTTTATTTTTTGTGTGTGCAAAATAATTCTTTTCTTTTCTTTTTTGGTGGTTATGGCCAGTTTATGTTTTCTAAAGGTGATCTTTCAACTTTCAGTCATGCTCATCTGATTGCCTAAAGAAAGGTTATTTGGCAGTGGAAAATTTGATGAAAACAAAGTAAATGCATCCTTAAAGAACTATTGTTCAAGTAGCCGAATTTGACCTTAAAAATATTTTGAAATCCTTTTAGTTGTGTTCTCATGTCTCTTAATAAAATGCAGATTGTTAGGTTGGATTTAAGATTATCCATATAGTAATTCTTGTTCCATTATGAATTAAGACTATTAAGACTATACAATTCTGTATAATATATATGTATGTGTGTTTATTTTATCCATACAATTGGCATTATTTTATACATAGTATAGTTAGATATATAAAAAGCACTGTTAACATTTTCACCCAGATAACTATGGAACTTTAAGTACTATGTTTTTAAATTAAATGACCTATATTTGTTTGATTAAGCATTTTTCTATACATTTGTTATGATAGTCTTTGACTTAGTCTTACCAGGTTTTTTGTAATGAGACTTGAACAAAAACTCTAAAAAAAAATGCCTGTGCCTTATAGTTCTGAACTTAACCTACAAATTGGCAGTAAGAGACTTGTAAAACTCATACATGGGGTCTGCATAGTGTTAATGTTTGAGATTTATTTTCCCCCAAAGGTTCATAAACAGTATTGACAAATATATTGTACTCTGCAATTTTGATATGGCCATAATGTAGGATGGGAGGTTTGAAAGGTTTAAATAAACATTTAAATTAAATTTGTTAGGCATTCGGCAGCAAGAGTTCTGTTAGGGACTAGCATCAGTTTATTTTTATTGAGCACTTTCCAAAAAACAGTGATATATGTGTCTTTTAAAGAGCTGAGTAAGGAAGCTATTACAAGATAAACCCTCCATTTTTATCTTTTCTGCCATGATATGGTAGACTTGCCCATTTAAGGAGCCATACTTATTTTCAATTATTCAAATCCACTTTATATCCCTAAAGCAATTATTCAAATCCACTTTATATCCCTGAAGCACTCAATCTCCAAATGACTTTAAACTCGTTTCATTCAGGACACTTGTTGATTTTGCGAAATTATTTGCTTTATTGACGTAGGCTTTTACTTAAGGATTCTCTCCTATCTGGCTAAGTCTTTTTGCTTTTGATACCATGCTTCATATTCGGTTTAAAAACAAGGGACATCCATTTTTGTAACTTATATCATTTGTTAAGAAATAACCTCAGCTGTGGTCAGACTCGATAGGGATCAATAAGGCGAGGTCATTTTCTCTATCGAGCGTACCTTTTAGTCAGTAAGATAATCACAGAGGCAGATAATTACGATGTGAAGTAATAAATGCTGCAATAGGACTGTGTACAAAGTGCAGTGGAAACACAGTTGAGGGGAAAATAAGTTTCATGATGCATTATGTAACATTATTCCCAGTCAATGGTGCAAATGCTGAAAATGTGAAAATGCTGAAATGTGGGAAGAGAGAAATATGTGAAAACAGTGGAGTGTCTTAGCAAATGTCTCAATAACACATATTCTTATCCTTTAGATTTGTAATTTTTCATTAGATAATGAGGAAACAACTTTTTAGTTTGAATGTGATTATCCCTCCTTCATTAATTTTTCTTAATACTGAGCATCTCTCATTTTAAATTAAGAGATGCAATGCCTATTGTCTTTTTATAGGAGACGAAATCACAAGATATTCATGAACATACATAATCTTGGGCAATACATTTTTGAAAGATCTAGCCGGGTGTGATTTGAAACAATTAATTGATTTTTTTTTTGTTTGTTTATCCAAGTTTACTAAACATCTACCATGTTCTCAATTCATATTAGATGGTTAGCAAAAAGAGAAATGGACTTTGCTATCCTGGAGCTTGTAGTTTAATTATAAAATCACTTGAGCATAAAAGGTCACTGTGTTGTGTTTTATTTTGTTTTTTTTTAAATATTAACTCAGAATTATGTACTAAGACATGTAGCAACAAACAACCTTTTCCACAGAGATGCTACCAAACTGAAAAATGGTTTATATCAAGTTGTTTTTAAATACAGATTTAGTCCTTCAGGTTAATATTCCCTAAAGGTTTTTGTACCTGTTAAATTCAAACATGAACAAATGGGCAGTTCTAGATTGCTAACAATAGTAATAGCATTCATCATACCTCAGGATTTCAAAAGTAGGACAAAGGATTCTAAATGAAATTGAAATATTGAAAGTATGTCTCCATGTTCAGCTCTGACTAAACCAAGGATGGAATTGTCAGTTTGATGTTCCCTTGGTTCATGATATTTTATGACGTGGTTACTTTGCTGCCCTTCATCCTGAGTTGAGTGTTGAAACAAGCAATACGTCTGATTAGGTGTACTCCAAAACGTACAGTGTGGGGTGATTTCACAATATGTAGACCCGTTGCTATTTCCCACAATATACTTCTTTAATAAGGGGTGATACCACTAGCAATGAGAAAACTGTTTTTCAAATTTCTTTTTACACATAGGGAAAGGTCAGGCTGACAGGAGATAGGCAGAAGTCTTGTTTGCTTACTTCCTCCAGCCCTTGCTTGCACTCACCCCCCCCCCCCCAATACTCAAAACAGCTCCAACGTGGTGTTGTTATTGATGGAAGGAGCAGGGAAGTTCAGGCCTGTGTTGCAAGCCAGTGTAAAAAAACCTGAGTTGGAAGGAAAATTCTGATTCTCTCTGAGGGCAACTTATACAGGAGGCTGAGAAGACCACTGGAGAGCTATAGAACTTGTGAGCACAAGCAGAGGCCCTTGCGGCCTCCTATAAATGCTCTCTCTCACGATGGGTATTCTGGAGAGAACAAAAATGGCTGTGCTCCATTTCGCTCCTGTGATTTTCACTTGTTTTGTCTTTACTAAAAAAACTCCAGTTAAGATATATTTTGATAATTTGGCATTTCAAATTGCATGCTATGCATGGGCCTACCTTTAAAAAAGTATTTTTTCCGATTGTGAGAGGGAGAGAAGTATCTTTCCTTTTACCTTCCAATTTTATTCAACCTAATAGGCAGGTAAAAAATTGAAACCCATCTTACTATTGAATTGCTTGTGAATTAAAGGTAAAATAAGGTTAGGATTAGGATATAGCTGGCAAACGATATTGGTTCTAGTGCTTTTCTTCTTCTTTTTTTCCTTTTTGAACAGCAAAAAAAATATATATATAGCATTTATGTTGAAGTAGATGCAATATTTTAGGAAGAATAAGCTCAATCAGTTAGAGTCCAGCCATTGTGTACGTGTCCTACCCCAGGTTTCTGTGCCTCACAATTACTCAAACTTGACATGAAGGGGATAAACCATAGATAGTCTATCTAGGTATATATAATAAGCATAATTTGGCACATTTATCTTGTATTAGACTGTAATTTTGAAAGAAGTTGTAGTAGTAATTTGATGCATCTGGAATTTGTATTTCTCGTATTGATGTAGATTGTAACGTTGTGCTTTTTCTTTTTTTCTTCCCTCCCCGCTGCTCTGCTCCTCTCGACAGTCCTGGTACCTGGGCTAGCTTGGTTCCTTTCCAAGTGTCAAATAGGACACCCATCTTACCGGCAAATGTCCAAAATTACGGTTTGAACATAATTGGAGAACCTTTCCTTCAAGCAGAAACGAGCAACTGAGGGAAAAAGAAATACAACAATAGTTTAAGAAATTAAAAAAAAAAAAAGAAAGAAAAGAGGAAGACTGGACAAAACAAAACAAAAACAAAGGGAGAAAGGAAAGAAACTGAAGAAAGAAGATGATAGACCAGCAATTGCAGCACTTACAATCACTAATTCCCTTAGGGTTGAAACTGTAATGACATAAAAAGGGTCGATGATATTTCACTGATGGTAGATCGCAGCCCCTGCAACGTAGCCTTTGTTACATGAAGTCCGCTGGGAAATAGATGTTCTGTCTCTATGACAATATATTTTAACTGACTTTCTAGATGCCTTAATATTTGCATGATAAGCTAGTTTTCTTGGTTTAGTATTCTTGTTGTTTACGCATGGAATCACTATTCCTGGTTATCTCACCAACGGAGGCTAGGAGGCAGCGTCAGAGGTGCTGGGTGACAGAGCCATGAGCCAGCCATTTTATAAGCACTCTGATTTCTAAAAGTTAAAAAAGTATATATAAAATCTCTGTAGCCTTTAGTTATCAGTACAGATTTATTAAATTTTGGCCCTTAACCCAGCCTTTTCCAGTGTGTAACCCAGTTTGAAATCTTAAAAAAAAAAAAAAAGAAAAAGAAAAAAAGAGAAAAAAAAAAGAAAAAAGGAAAAAAAAAACAGTTTGAACACAAAGGCTCTATGGAAGAAATGCCTCTATGTAGGTGAAGTGTTATCTCTGCATGCAACAGTAAAAATTAATATAATATTTTCCCCACAAAAGAAACACTTAACAGAGGCAAGTGCAATTTATAAATTTATATCTAAAGGGGAATCATGATTATAAGTCCTTCAGCCCTTGGACTCTAAATTGAGGGGATTAAAAAGAATTTAAAATAATTTTGAACGAATTTATTTTCCCCTCAGTTTTTGAGGGCATTAAAAAGGCATTAAATCAAGACAAATCATGTGCTTGAGAAAAATAAAATTAATGAAAACACAGCACTTATGTTGGTTTAGCTGCAGCCTCCTTGGAGGTAGAATTTATTTATTTAAAATTACTGGTTGCATCAAGAACCCATAGGGTGTACAAAAGGTTCTATAAAATCTGCATTATAGAGACAAAGAGGCAGGCAAATCCATGTCACAAGGGTAAAGCTTACAGTTTACAAACTGGGAACGCCAGGGTGTAGGATGTAAAAAAATGCACTCTTGAGAAAACAAATGTAATCAGGGTGCTGAAAACTTGCATGGTGCTTTCAAACATTAGCCTTGTTCAACAAATTTCTTGTATTGACAGATCCATAGTGTGCATGGGCAGACACATTTTTGCCTCTATGTCTCTTAAAATTTTAATTAAAAATACTCTTTCCAGTAATCCTAATTTGCACGAAGATATAATGTCCACATTACGTGCCTTGCCTTGAAATCTAAAAAACAAAAAACAAAAAAAAACAAAAAAGTGACATCACTACACTTGTTTTGCTGCATTTATTATCATTTTAAATCTTTACCATTTTTATGACAAAATATTTTGTACTCCAGACGAAGAAAAATGTGTGACATCATGGATTTTTTAGACAGTTATACCTTTATCTCACATTTATAAAGCATATCATGGCTGTGTATAGTTGCCGCTTAAAAATTGTAATCGACCAGCAATATTTTCAGTATTTTGGTGTTTTTTTCTATTAACCTTTCATGTTTTTCATCTTCCAATTAATATTTGGGGGGAGGGGTTTCAAATTTATACGAATTATGCAATACCAAGTTTTGCCTATGTAGGTAGTGCTTTTAGCTGTATTGGTTATTATAGGTAAGTACACAGATTTAAAAAAAAATAATGTATGCTTTTTTTTTTGTTTGTTTGTTTTAATTGACCAAAGTGGGTACTGCTATTTTTGCAGTGTGATGAGGTCCTTTTGTGTACTGAGAGATGGACAGGGGATTTTTTTTAATATACATATATATATATTCTGGGGGTGGGGTGGGAGGATTTTTAACACTTTACAGTGTAGCTGTGAAGCAGTGCACCCTGAGATGGGCCTGGGCTGCAAAGCAACTGTTCTGCCTACTGTGACGAACTTCAACTTACACAGGTTCCCCCCTCTCTAACTTCCCACCTGGGGTGCAAGCTGAACTCATTTCTGGTTTTCATAACAACATATAGTAAGAACGAGCAAACACAACAAATTCTCCTAGAGGCAGACTTGGCTTGGTGGTAGTTTCTCTTGGAAGTTTCAGATCCACAGTGGAGAGTGAGCCTGTCTCATATTTGGCAGAGATGTTGGTCTGAATGTCCACATCGGAGATGCTGGATGTTTCAAGCTTTTGGGTCTAACACAGGAATAGGCTTTCTCCTACAAATCACAGACCAGCTGGAAGGAGTGCTCCCGTATTCTTTCTCTGCTACTTTTCGTCCCCATTTCTTCATTTCATTAATGGTAGAATATGATTTGCCTGTGACTTACTACTTGGATGGGTGCACTTGGGTGTTGTGTTTTTTTTTTTCTTTTTCTTTTTTTCATTCGTTCGTTTGTTTGCTTTTGATATCCAGAAGATTGAACAGAGGATTGCTATTATTGAATGTATTTGGACTGATAGATTAAAATCAAAGTTCAATTTTTAAGGAATAAAAAAGTAAATCTTGTTTTCGTTTTACCTATCCTTTTAAAACTGAGAGCCAGAACAGAAGGGAAATACAGAATTTTAAGAAATGAATCTTCCTGTGGATGAAATAAACCCATTAGATGGGATGTTCTTTTTAGGAATGGTACCTCAAAGATATATTTGATTTAGTTTTGAGGACTAGAGGGTGAATGGAGGCTGGTGTTTTTTTTCGGGGGGGGCGAGTTGTCCTCTTCCTCACTTCCCAATTTTATTGAGTGAATTCATTACTGGAAGGAGAATCAGAATTAGTGACACACGGTAGGCTGTCTTAAGGAGCCCCCTGACCCCCTTTCCCTAGGCCACGGCCTAATAAAATAAACTGTCAATTGTTCTCACAGCGTATCATTTAATAATGAATACTTTAGAACAATGCTTATGGAATGGAGAATTGTATTAGATTAGCCCATTCAGTTTGATAGCCCAAATGCTGAATAGCACAGCGGGATCCCAGCAGTGCAAGTTCAAAAGTAAGTCCAATCATTTCTGTGATACTGGCCCTAGTAGAAAACAGATAATCTCAGCCAAGTTCTTCATGTATCTCTGACCTATTAGGTAAACAAATCAACCTCACAGGACACAGTATTTTTGAAGGGCAGACTCGCTCTTTTTTTTGCCAGTGAATGAGCAGTTCTAGCTAAAAAAGTTACACACTGTGGCTATTCCTGCCTGCCTCTTGAATACAAAGGCCTAGTTCAAGTGTTGCTTTTTTGTTTGAAATCCATTTTTTTTCCTTCTTTCTTTTTGAGATGAAACTATTAAAAGTACTACTCTCTATAAGATCTCAAATCCATTTTTTGGCCTCCTCCTCTTTTACCAGGAAGTATATTTGGACGAAAAGCCCCACTTTTGCAGGTCTTGCACGCCCCTCCCTTACCCAGAACTGCAGAGCTTCAGGATGGCGAAGGTCACCCAAGGGCATCAGGCCCTGGTTCCACGGCACTGTTGCCATCCGCCACTCACAGTGCCTCTGAAGCGTGTTTCCCCTGGAGTGACGTGAGCATTTGTCTAAGGAAAAAAAAATATATAACGCAGTGAAGGAGACTGTACATAAAGACATGGCAAAAATCTTAATTATAGCAATATAGTTATCGGGTAATGTTCGGGTGGGCAGCTCCATTAAAAAAATATGTGAATGAATCTGTGAAGCTGCAGGTAGCAAGAAGAGCAGAAGGTCTTCTTAACGGACGGCCTACCTTGTAGACAGTAATTTGTACACTGTATAGTTTTGTTAAGAATTTTTTTTTAAATTAAAATTCCCATGTTTGTAAAGCTAACTTTTTAACAATTATAATGGAACTATTATGTTGTTTCCATTTTTAAAGTAAACAAGAATATTCCTTGTTTAGAGGCTGGACTTGAGTTAAAACTCTCCAGTCTCTTAAGTTATGTATTAAAAAAAGAAAAATTCTGTCCATGTTAGGAGTTATTTCACAGATGCCTGTGCTTGAAAAGCACAGGATACTAATCCTTTAAAAAAGTGTAAATGGAGAAAAGTTATATTTTATGAAGGTTATTTTGTTGTATTTAGTATTGGAAAAGTTGGTTTTCAGAGCATTTCAGAATGTTGGACGCACCACTGTCTTTTTATTAGTATATACGGCCTTTAGCAAAAGTTTTTGTGATTTTTACGTGATGGTATTTAAGGTTAAGTTTCACAGAGCATTCAGGATAGGCAGAAAACTACAGCAGTGCTATGTCTCACATCATGTGTCCTCAGGGAGCAGAATCTTGGATTTGTGACTTGTAGCTTCATAAGGACTCAACGAAAGAGATTGCACAGGGACATCTTGAGCGGTGTGACAGCAGGACATGTTCTTTACCTAGATTCTAAATTCTATGTACTGTGTGAAACGATGAAGGCTGCAGAAAGTTATCCCATAGTCAATGTACAGTATTCACTTTTAATGAAACAACTCTACAATATTGCTGGCAGATAGGCCCCAAGCATGACATTCAATATAGTTTACATGTTCCTGTCAAGGTCTTTTGTTAACATTAACCAGCTGCATGCTTCCTGGACTTTAAGAAATTGGGTTACTATAGAACACTTTTTTTTTTTTTTTTTTTTAATGTGCAGGCTATTCACGTTCAATAGTAAAAGCTCAAAATTGAATGTTGTACTCCATGCTGAAGGCGCTGAAAGCTGCCTTCTTCATATTTTGCACTTTCTGGTAGTTCCCCTGTTTTTTCTAATTCCTTAAAATTGTGTGGGTGGAGTGGAGCCCTGCACTTGGGGGGGGGGGGGTAACATGGACCACTGATTTTGCCCTTTAACCCTGCACAATGACCTTTGCATCAGCCAAACTCATTGCCATGACAACTCTTTGTACTGTGTCCGTGCCACAGATCTGTTGGTCACATTGTTAATAGTAAAGGGGACAAGGTGGAGACGGTCAATCTTTACACTTTCTGTTGCAATTTTTCTTCAATGGTTGTAAGTAGTTTTTTTTTTTTTCTTAATAATAAAAGGGTTCACTAGTTAATACTCTTTAGAAATATCTGTGTGTTGCAATTCAAATGTATGTTGAGATTGTGAAAAGTGCTTCAGTGCCACTAGCCTACCGGTACAGTAGACTAAGCCTTTGATAACTTTCATTGCATGATACAGTACCAGGAACAGAAAGTGGCCTAAATCCATGAAAAACAGTGTAAGCTAGTGACACTAAAGCCAGTCTTGTATTACTGTATTTTTGACAGAATGGTTTTGAAAACTGTGCTACAGGGACTGATGTGGCAAATATATCTCTTTATGCAGAAGGAAGTCTTTTTTTTTTTTTTTAAGAAGTATGGCTTATTATGCATTCTTCATCGAGGGCATTGAAGTTGCATGGACTGATAGAAGTTGATGCAAAACGAGAAAGAAACAAACAAAAAAAAAAAAAACCAGCAAAATGTTTACCAAAAAACTCAAACAAATGAGCAGTGCCTGTTCAATTTCACAGTCTCTGTTGAGTTCACTTGTAAATATGTTTCAAATGACATTTTCTTGGGAAAAAAAAAATCTCTACAGCATTGTAGAATGTGAGGGGTAACTACATCCCAGGCATAGGCTTCTCGAAGCTGCATTAGATTCTGTCTTCATCAAGCTGTTAATTTGTGCTTATATCATATAGAACTTTTAGCATCCTGGGAAGAGGTGCCCCCGCCTCAATGATATTTCTCTGAGAACAACTTTTGTAGGACTGTGTGTTTCTTTAGATACATTTAGTACAACTGTAGGTGACGAGTAGTCAGTTATTGCTTGCTAGCTACACACCAGGGTTGATCCATTTTAAAACTTCTGGCATTTTGTCCTCATGGGCCATAAATACAGAACCTTGTATTTTAATTAAATTTTTTTTAAAAAGGAGGCACATGCACAATCTCCGTGTAACAAACCTTTAGCAGTAGGATGTATTATACGACAGTTACTTAATTTCTGGAGTTCAGGCCTCTGGGATCAGTCCCAGACTGGGCCAGAATGTTAGTGAAGGTTTTATTGTGCCCGGTTGGAGGATAACGTTCTTTGGGTACTTTTTTGTGGGTTGCAAGCGAACTCAATTGCCACAAGTTTTAAACTGGTGTAAATCAAGCTTGACTTAATGTGATTGTTACTGTTATATCCAGCCTATACTGCTAGCAGCTGCTCATACTGCAGTCAATTACTGGAAGCGGATATATTTCCTATGCAAAAACTGTTTAAACAATAAAATGAGCTATGCTACAGACTCTGGCTTCATGTTTTATTTTCCTCCTCCACCTCTTTTTACCACTCTGCCCACATTAATGTTGGGTCAGTAGTATCTTGGAAGTTGATCTTGGCTCTTACATTTGGGGGTTTTGTAGCACTGATTTCATTTCTTAGCATCTGGGATAGTTGATATTTCAGTTCAGTGCTGAACTGTATTTCCATGTATATCTGTATAATCCTTTCGCAGTTTCTAATAGATACAGTCATACCAAGCTCTGTAAACAATGGCAGGAAAAATGAAAGTATAGTTATAGAATTTAAGACCACACTCTGTGAGAAAGGCCTTTGAGCAAAAGAGTTGAAGATAACATGTGCTGGGCTGACTGGACTGCGGTCTGGGCCACAGAAAACCACAGGGCAGCAAACACGCAGCAGAGAAAGGTAAGCCCGGGGCCACCCTGTGGCTGTGGGTTTGGTGGTTACATGAGTGCTGGAGGAGAAGAATTTCTTTCTGCAAATGCCTGCAAAGGAGCAGCATCTTAGGTTTCCAAGAAGCAGCACTACTTTTCCATGCAGGGTTGATGTTCCTTTTTTCCCAGGGGGGTGCACAGGAGGGCTGAAACTGAGGGACGCGTCCCAGACCCAGTCTCACTGAATGCAGCGTTTCTGAATGGAGTCAGCGGGAGTTCAATAATAGCGAAAATGAAAAGGAGTGAGCTTAAATGGTTTTGCGATCTATCTGAGTGATGTGCATAAATGAAGCAAAAATAATGCAAGCTTCATTGAAAATAGAAAGATAAAAATGCCTGGAATTTGACTCTCCCAGCCAAAGACTTGCTGAGACAGATCTGACCGCCTGATCCAACCAATTCTTCCTTGTAGCTCAGGTCTCTGTCATGGCCTCACACTGTCCTAGTATAGTGGGTTAACATTGCTGTGTAGAGCCACCTGGAAGTCAGTTGACTACGAAACACTGAAAAAATGGAAAGAACCAGAAGGGTCTAGTATGAGGCAGTAATTGGATTTCTTACAAAACTATGAAATTTCTTGGGAAATGTTTAAGAACATTATCACTGAAATAAAATTTTTGCTTAAAGCGAGATTTTTGACTATAAAAATGTTTGGCAGGGATCAGGATACTTAGGGAAAGAAGATAACAGTAACAGAGATGTTGTCCACAAAAACAATTTAAGGCCATGGTCTGGAGTTTAAACTGCCTGATTTCAAATCCTGGAAACTCCTTGCTGGGTGGCAAGTTAAATAAACTTTCTTTGCCCTAGTCCTCTCATTTGTAAAAGTACATATTAATGAGAGTTGAGAGGATAAGTAAGATTGTGGATGTAAAGCCCATATCACAGTACCTGGTGCCCGTTGTTATTATTAGGCAATATAACACATACTAGTTGAGAATGAATGGACTAATTAGTTTGTTTCTTTTGGAATGAAGACATAAAAGCATGGATTATTTTTATTGGCCATTGTTCTGTTTTGTTTTATTGTGATGTAAAAATAATCAAGTTGCTGCTAGTCAGAAATCTTTACTTCTTTTTCCCTTTTAGCTTTGAATCTGTGGCAGCCGGCAAGTTTCTCCTGATAGATGTTCCAGCAGGCTCCTTCTGAGAGAATGTTTCTTAAATGGAAACTGCACGCCTGTACATGATCCTATCTTACCTTCTAGAAGTTCCTGTCAGGTGATGTCAATATTTTTCTTTCTTTCTGAGGAGAGAAAAACATTGATTTCTAAGAGTATTAATTCTCTAAGTAGTTTCCTTTTATAGGAGACATTCAGCAGTTGCAGGGAATAGATGTGTGTCCAAGAAAGTAATGAGACTTGCACCGAGGCAGTTGGGGAAGAGGCATCGCAAGGCAAGGGTGCAGGGGGCTCCCTTCCGTCCCCTCACAAGCTGATGGCTGCCATCTGTGCACCGCTGCTCTGAATATTCTCCCTCTGTAAGGTGGGACCTGGATAAGGACATGAAATCCAGAGGGGACTGGGAAAAACTGGACAAGCCTGAGATACACAACTCTCCAAACTCCACGTAAGAGAGCCCCACCAAGTCTTTCCAGACTACATCAGCAGCTTCCACAGGAAGAGGATGCAAAACACTCTTTGTTTCCAGCTCCCCTCCCTTTGTGGAAACCCTTCTTCTGCACTGTCCCTTCAGGCCCCTTTCACCAGGTCCTAAATGCCAACATACCATCCTTAGTTGGTCCAAAATTGCCTTTTCCGCTCAGGGTTGCTACCTCTGATGACACTCACACTATCTCTTGTTCTAAAAGGGTCCTTTATGCCACATCAACAAATTGCCCCCTTTGGGATAGTCTGGACTGTTGTATTTTAGGCTTTTTTGGTTTTGTTTTTGTTTTTTTGCAACAGAGTCTCACTTTGTCTCCCTCGGTAAAGTGTCGTGGCATCCGATTCTTGGGCTCAAGTGATCCTCTTGCCTCAGCCTCCCAAGTATCTGGGACTACAGGTGCCTGCCACAACACCCAGCTATTTTTTAGAGATGGGGTCTTGCTGTTGCTCAAGCTGGTCTTGAACTCCTGAGCGCAGGCAATCCACCTGCCTTGGCTTCCCAGCGTGCTAGGAATACAGGTGTGAGCCACTGCTTCCGGCCAGGACTGTTATTATCAAAATAATTCACATTAGGGCCTGAATAATAGATTTAAAGGCACAAGAAATTATTACCAATATGTTTTTAAGACATGATTCCTCCGTGTCTATATGAAGAAGACTTTCTGGTGCTTGCTGTCTTTTGCTGTAAGGGTGAGAAATGCAGTTGGATGCAGGCAGGAACAGGGAAGCTAGCTTAACTGGTTAAGCTGACACCAGATAGGGAATTGGGGCTGTGATGACCTGGAGAGGGACAGTCACATTAAATAAGAGCAGCTGGGAGCCCAGAAGCTGCCATTATTTGTGAACCTTGGTGTTTCACAGAAGAATCCTCACCGCCACCCCTACCGGTGTGACTGTTCAGAAAAATATTTTATGGTCCTGAGACCGCCTTGTATCCATACCCACCACCTCTTCCAGTGTCCCCCATCTATACTCAACAACATACAGAGAGAAAAGACACTTTTTTTTTTTTCTTTTTTTGAGACAGTCTCACTTTGCCATCCTGGGTAGGTACCATGGCATCATAGCTCACAGCTACTTCAAACTCGTGGGCTTAAGCGATCCTCGTCCCTCGACCTCTGAGTAAGTGGTACTGCAGGAGCCTTCCATAATGCTTCACTATTTTTAGAGATGGGGTCTCGCTCTTGCTCAGGCTGGTCTTGAATTTGTGAGGTCAAGCAATCCATCCACCTCGGACTCCCAGAGTGCTAGGATTATAGGCGTGAGCCACTGTGCCTGGCCCAGAAAAGAGACTTTTCACAGAGACTTAAAATCCCGAGTCAAATCCAATGTGCTGATCACATTATCGTTCTCCCAGTTACTCTTCCTCACATTTGTTATAACCCAGAATCAAAATTCTCTCTCAGTGCGCAAATGATGTGCCTTTACACTCATCCAAACAAGCAAGAGTAATGACAAGGATGGGAATTTATCATGATAAGACATTCAAATTAAAATATTTTTTAAAAATTTCAGCCCAATATTCAGTTATATTGTAGTTCTTTGTCTTACATGTAAAAATAAAATCACATAATCAGCCTGGTGTTTCCAGTACTTTACCAAATTATTCAGTATACTTAAATATTCCCATTTCTTAACTGCCTTATAATTATTGCTTGATTTATTCAACTGAAGATTGATTGAATCAAGAATAATTGATTTTTCTGTACTGGAAATAGTCGATTCCTAGTAAAGCATATTCCATGCAAAACATACTGTAAACTGGAATTTTAAGACAGTGCAGAGGCGAGAATATATGGGCATGTTTTTGGTTTTCTCATTAATTTAACTGTGAACTTTTATTTGCAAAACTATCCTGAGGCTATTTCATAATTCAGCAAAGTAATCGGTTCCAAATTAGTATTCAGGTTAGAGAGAATGATAACATAAATAAAGATCTCTTGCTCTATTTGTAAATATAAACAGCTCCTTTTCCATTGCAGATAAGTTTTTAGAAAAACATGCATATTGAGAAGTCCAAGGTTAAACCTAATTAATTTTACTTTATATATTATTGCCAACATGGGGAGGATAAAAGAAGGGGGAAAAAGTAATAGTTTCCTTTGCTTTCATCATTTGGGAGAAACTCCATATATAAACTAGAAAGGAATCAACCACCTTTGATGAATCCAAATATTTTAATGTGTACAATACAGCTTGGGAGAAGCAAGAATCATATTAAATTAGGGGAAAAAATCCAAACATAATAAAAAAGGAATTTAAGCAAGATTCATAAGTAGTAGGAAAGAATTAAGACAATAAGGAAATTATATTGTAAGCCTGTTAATTTTATACTTTAGATCTAGTTCCACCGTAGTCACAAAGTTATAGGTAGCTCTTAACTAATTAACTCAATAACTAGAGTATACAGAATACAGTAGAGATGAAGGAAATGACTTTTAAATGTTCTCAACTTTTTCCTGATACATTTGTGGTCTTCGCAAATATAACAAACGTGCATCTTCAGTTTTCCAAAGAAGTTCCAATTTTCTCTACTCTTAACTTTTAAAATTAATCATGTAATTAAACATGTAACTACATTCAAATTTATGTCCTTATAAAACTTAGCATGGAAGTCAATTACATACGCAGAGAAAAACTCAGATTTGTTTTGAGGGTTGGGTTAAAATGTTTAGCACAAACGCAGAGGAGACTGGAAAGATCTCACCTCTGTGAGAATAGAAACCCACTGGGTCTGGGAGAGATTGTATTAATTTCACATCAGCCTCTTGGTTGGGTAGCCTGAAATCAAAACTAGCTTCAGCTGTAGCATATGTCCTCGCTGGGAATACTTATTAAATTGTGTGTCACCTGGGCTAATGACATCCACATGGGCTCGGCTGGCTCTCGTGCTTTCCCCTTACTCTCTGTCTATAGCACCATTCCTACCGACTGCCCCTCTGGTGAGAAGTCTCAGGCCACATTCTCCATTCAGTTTAAAGGAGCTTTGCGTGAAGAAATTAGTCAAATCAATGTGAATTGATTTCATGTGTTAGAAATCACCATCGAGGGCAGCACCTGTGGCTCAAAGGAGTAGCCAGAGTGGTGGGTTCAAACCCAGCCCTGGCCACAAAAAAAAAAAAAAAGAAAGAAAGAAAGAAATCACCATCAAGCCACCAGTATAAAAATTAATAGTTTCAAATAAGAGGGTAACAGTTTTTTTAGTAGCAATATAGGAGTAAATGTATGTAGTTAATACTTGTTGACTGATAACTGAGTCAGGCCCTGGGCTAAATACTTGTATTATCTTATTTAATTTTTATAAGACCCAGGGAAATAGGTGAATAATATTTCTATTTTGTAGATGAGAAAACTGAGGCACAGAGAGATGAAGTGGCTTGTACAACCAGTGGGAAATAACAGGGCTAAATGGTATCTCATTAAAAGACCTAAACTGTTTAACATATGCCTTAAAATTTGGTCCAGTAAAATAACTTAGTTATTATAGAACTTGAAGAGTTTAGAATTCTCTTAATCCTAAATGTAACCTAGAAATAAGAGCAACCATTGATCTTCTCCATTTTCTAGGAATTGTGTGAGGTATAATAGTTTGGCCACCAATTTCTATTTCAAAATTAGAAACCTCAGTCAGTCTTGGTGAAGGTAGACATTGGCAACTCAATATATTATCAGTTATTCTCCCACCATATTTTTAAGTTAATTTGTCACTGGGTTTTTATTGAAATAATAGAGTAATAGCTACAATTTATTAAGGACTTATAGCTAGGGCCTGTGCTATATATTTTATAAGTAATGTCTATAAAATAAAGTATATATTCTCATTAGTGGGTGTAATTACCCCATGTTACACATGAGAAAAGATTAAGCAACTTAATCCAAATGTGTTCATCACTAATGTGATGAACCGCAGATTAAAACCCAGGTGTGCCTTACTATAAACACTATGACCATAACCTCCCGGTTATATATTTTAAATTCAAGTAAAACAACAAATAAATAAAGAGTATTAAAAAGAGAAGAGCACTTTCAAATGGAGTCATTTTTAGCATCATAATGACACTAATACCGCCTCAAAGAAGGCCTTGTGTAGTGTGGAATTCTGTACCTGGCTAAGGCCTGGTATTGGAAGGTTATTGAACTCACTCGTGATGATCTCACAGACCTGGGGGATCACAGTTGCATTGTTCCCTTTGAAAATGAAAGCATCCAGGAGTCAACAGCGGAATTATATCACTGTGCAGTTCTCTGCATTCTTCAAACCTAACGTTCTTCAGAGGCAGGAGGACAGGTGAGAGTTGGAAGTAGCTTCATGTGTTCATCCAGAGACGGAGACGTTGGTGGTTAATTGTTGGCCAAGCTGCCTAATTATGATGAAAGTGGGTGTCCAGGCCTCAACAAGTTTTCTTTCACAGTAGGTGCCCTGAGGAAAAAGGAGGGGATTTTGGTACAGCCTTATTGTTTGAGCCTGCCGTGCAGGTGCCCGGCTATGAAACAAAGGACTCCATTGATGGTGATGCATGGCCCAGCACATGCCAAAGCCAACGCAAATTGCTGTGGGCAAGTATGGAAGTCAACAGTGGCACATAACCAGGTGGGGGTTCAGACTCAAGAAATGGCCTCCTCCTCCTCTGAGCCAACACTGTTAGTCACGGTCACACTCACTACATAAAGGAACAACTACCTGCAATATTTTGAAAAACTGTCCTAACTGTGAATTTGGTTGTTTCCATTCTAAAGCTCTGATATGGCAGATGGATCTATTTTCAGCAATTTCTCCACAAATGGGGAACTCTTTAAGAACACTTGAAGGTGAAAAATTATACATACTTTATTTTTAAAGACGGTATAACTGAATTGCCTTTCCTGCAAAAGAGGAAAAGGAGTCCAAAACTTTCTTGGGGTTGTTTAAATGGTGTTTTGTGTTCTGGAGAAAATAAATATAGATAAGAAGGTGAAATATATTATGGGATTTAAAAAATAATCATCAATGTGATTTTTCAACAAGGAACTATTAAGCGCCTTATTTCACATGGCTCAGGTTTCCTCTTCAGACTTGACTTTTGCAAACCAAACGCTTATGAGCAGAAACCACAAATATGGAAATAAATACAGACAAACAAGTGGAGAGGGGCCTAGGAATGTAGCCCAGTCTTTCTTTGAAACATTTTTGTGAGAAAGACTATTCAGTTACGAAACACTTATGCATCTCATATTAAATGATGCCACCCGAGCTTTCTATTCTTGGACATTAGTTTTTCCAGCTCCTTTCTTGTAACTTGTGGGAGATAATTCACTTTCAAGCAAGGGCCAAGAAGAGACCATTTTCATTTTCTCATAAAAGCTTATTGATGACAACTATTTCCAGCAACATGATTTGCATGGTGGGCAGAAAATTAAGCAAGACTCATCCAAGATTTCTCTCCCCCTGGCTCAAAGCAGAGCATCTAATACCCATTTGGCATTTTCCTGGTTAAGTAAAATCTGAAAGCAGATCAGGCTCAATAGAAACAAATGAGACAATTTATGACAAGTGCCCAGCAGAAAACCAAACTTTGTGGGTGAATTACTAAAATGGTTGAGACCTCAGTATTTTCATCTATAAAATGGGGACATTGAGACCTGTGTGAGATTAAATGAGATCATGTTTTATGCCTGATATGTACTAGATGGACCAGGAAGGCTACTGGTCATTGTTGGGATCAGTTTGGATATCTCAGTTCTTGGCCATTGTGGATTTACGAGCAGCTCCATGGATTGTGGCCACACTTAGTACCCCTTAAGAGCTTGTCAGGTAGGACTTCCAAGTGCATGAAGATAGACATGGGTTTCTTAAAAATCCCAGACTCTTGTCTGACTACCACCATGTTCTAACTTTTCTCCCTCTACTGCACCTCGCTTGATCATTATTTTCACATCACACTGTATTGTTTTTCTCTGTTTGCCCAACAGAGTTCTGGGATAGGAGTGGTATAAAGGATGAAAGGGGTTTCCCTTACCTGATTTCAAGATCCCCTTACTAGGTCCCTGCTGAGGGAATGAGCTTATTATTACCTCCAGAGGGGTTTGGAAATCAACCCTAAGGCTTGGCTTACCAGCATGGATATGTGGGGCAGCAGTCAGCTGAGAAACCAACGTGGGTAATCATGGTGGCCTAGAAAAGGGGACCTCCACCACTTCCACTGCCCCTCTGGAAAATGTGCCAGGCTCTGTTTGTACCAGCTTCTGGAGAGCCCCTCTGACCCGACATGGTGCTAACCCGGCCACTGGCTTCCCACAGTTGCCTTTTGATTATGCTGAAGGACAGGCCTGAGAATCAGTGTGCAGACTTGGTCACCAGGAAGGTCCTCTGTTAGTGCCGGCACGACTTCTCCTTGTTTGGAAAAGAGATGAGGAGACCAGGGCAGAAGTTAACTCAATCTTGAGAATGTTGCATGCTCAAACTAAAAGTTAGGTTGTTCACTTCTTGGCTTAACTTAACATGTACAAGCTAGCCCTCTGCTTAGTTGCGATGGGACAAAGGCCTTTTCTCCAGCCAGGGTCACAAAGAGTGGAATCCTAGTCCGTACAGAGTAAAATTTAACTTTGGTTTATTTATTTTTCCCTTAGTATACCTTTGGCCTCAAACACACCCCACCCCACATTGCAACCTCCTCTCTCTGACTCCACGGCCAGGTTTCTCCAGTTGATACTATGAAACCAGAACTCAGTTCCCTGCCTTTGACTTACCGTCATTCCCCTATTATTGGTTAAGTGAGTTCTGCTTAGCAGGAACAAAGATAAGGAGCAGTTCCCATAAGGCAAAAAGAAAAAAAGCATAGTAATATTTACACTGTGAACTTACATTGGCCTTATCCGACCTCCCTGGACACTCATTCTCCTCATCCCTCTCTCTTTCCTCCTCAATATTGGGGCCATGAAGCTTCTGGTTCTCAAGAATATCCCAGCTGGTCTCTCCCTCTGTCCAGTCCCTTCTCACTGACTATGGAAATGAAGTTAGCAAACTCACGAACACTAAATTGTGACTGCCTAATCCCCTGTCTCTCTGCCCCAACCTCTCCACATTCCCAGAGGAACAAAAACTTCCTGGGGGATACTTCTAATTCTCCAAACTGGTCAATTAGCATGGACATAAAGCCTCATACACTGCAATGGATACCTCGATTCCTCTGAGGCCTCCATTGGTGAAGCTGCTTGTTTTGAAAAGGCAGGTGCTCTGCAATCCCACACACCTGTAACCAAAATCCTGCACACTCATGGTTGGCCAAGTTCATACCCTCATGCAAAGACATAGCTGTGACATCCCAGTGTTTCATAAAATTATCTTTTATTCTAAAGAGCCAAGGTTAAACATATTGTAGCCACCCTAAGTAGGAAGCAAAACTGAACTTGATGACACTGTTGATACTTTATCTGAAAGGCTTCCTTCGAATGATTCGGCCACCCTTCAGTGGTCAAACATTCGATTTCTATGACACGGAAGAGTGACCTAGTTACTAAGTTCAAGGCAGCACAACTAGGGCTAAGGATTAGAAGTTACAAGAAAATGTATTTCCCCTAAGTATGAAGGAGACACTTTTTGTGGACAAAGATGAAATGAATGAGCATCACATCAGAGTATCTTTGAGCAATCAGTTCAATACTTGAAGGTCAGAATGGCGAGTGTCCAAGGGGGAGCAATTGGATTATTGCTTACAGCAGAGACATTCACCTGGCTAGTAAAAAATATATTGAATACTGAAGCCAATGAGAACAGAGAAAGGTAAGAGAATAAATACAACCCACATCTGAAAGTATTTCATACATCCATGTGGATTTTAAAAGACTAAGCTTTATTTATAAGGTGTTCGGTTGATCTCATTGTTATATTGAGAAAAGAACCATTACTTTTAATGCCATTGAATAGTTACAAAGAGGACAGTTGGAAATAGGAACTAATATTTAATGAGCACCATTGAAATGCTAGATGTTTTCCATATAATTCTATTTCTCACAACTACTCCAAAGGTAGGCTATCCAAACCAGTAGATCTTAGGAAGCCGAGGGTCACTGAGGTTGAGTCACTTGCTCAGAACCTCATAGTTAACCAAGTAGCAGAAGCAGCAGTTAAATCAAGGTCTGCTAAATCCAGGTTATGATAGCTCTATGCTATCATAGAGCTCTATGCTTGTTTTAGGGCTTCCGATTTGCTTAGGTAAAAAAGTTTCTTTCGGTATTTGTAAGATTCTTTCGAAATTTGTTTCCTTGTATAATATTTATACTACGTCCTCAAAAACTTATCAGAAATAAGTACATGAGTTAATGATTATGTTAATTAGCCTGACCAAGCCTTTCAACAATATATACGTATTTCAAAACATACTGTACATAATAAGCATATGTAAATATTATTTTTCAATTAAAAACTCATTTGAATAAACTGTATATTCATTATGTATTAGGTAATAATTTACCTCATATTGGTATGAGCATCAGGCAAACTTTTCACGTGTATTGATAGACATGGTATGCCAGGGAAGGCCACTCATTATTTATGTTTTTCAAGTTAGTTCATTAAAAATAACTCTATAATAGCTAGCCTAATATAGGTCTTATTTGAATACTCTGAGACTACTTTTACGTTAGCATTTTGTTGCAGCCTGAGTTGATTTTTCCCTGGTATGAGTACAAATCATCTTTGTACCAACCGGACTCAGCATACTCTGTCATGAGCATGGGAAACAGGTCACTTCCAGATCTTGGCTCTGCTACTTCTCATCTGAGGACCTACAGTAAAGCAAATATTTTTTTTTGTTTTTTTTTTTAATTGTTGTCAATGTTGTTGTATTATTTATTTATTTTTTGTTGTTTGTTTGTTTTTTTGAGTCAGAGTTTCACTCTGTGGTCTGGGTTACAAGGCCATGGTGTGGTCATAGCTCACTGGAACCTCAGACTCCTGGGCTCAAGCCATCCTCCTGCCTCAGCTTCCCAAGTAGCTGGGACTGCAGGTACACGCCACCAAGCTGAGCTAATTTTTCTATTTTTATTAGACACAGGGGTCATGCTTTTGCTCAGGCTAGTTCCAAACCCCAGACTTCAAGCCATCCTCCCGTCTTGGCCTTCCCACAATATTAGGATTACAGGCCTGAGCCACGGAGTCTGGCCAGCATGGATCTTTTCTAAGTTTACTCATAAGGTAGTTGCAATTAAATGAAATAATACAACTGAAGTGGCTCCTGTGGTACCTGCAGCTTTTTCTTTGCTTCTTCCCTTACTTTGTTTCTTTGAGAAATATTCATTTATCTTCTACTCTGCACAGGTAGTAAATTAGAGCTGTTTCATTTTCAGAAACAAAGTTCAGAACTAAAATTCAGAGGGAGAAGACCAAAAACAAGTAAGTACGATAGCTACACAGTGTAAAGAGTGTTGTGAGGGCGGCTCCTGTGGTTCAGCAAGTAGGGCGCCGGCCCCATATACCGAAGGTGGCGGGTTCAAGCCCGGCCTCGGCCGAACTGCAAAACAAAAAAATAGCCGGGCGCTGTGGTGGGCGCCTGTAGTCCCAGCTACTAGGGAGGCTGAGGCAAGAGAA
>CAUYON010137754.1:0-28316 GCA_963573935.1 Arctocebus calabarensis | reverse complement strand
AACCATGAGCATGGTATGTTTTTCCATTTGTTAACATTTTCAGCAATTTCTTTTCTTAGAGTTTCATAGTTCTCTTTATAGAGATCTTTCACTTCCTTTGTTAGGTAGACTCCCAAATATTTCATCTTCTTTGGCACTACTATAAAAGGAATGGAGTCTTTGACTATTTTTTCGGCTTGGTTGTTATTAGCGTATATAAAGGCTACTGATTCAATAAAAAATAAATAAATAAATAAATAAAATTTAAAAAGTGTTTTTAAATGATTGACTTGCCTGGATGAGTGTGTGGTACAAGCAGGAGTTAGGACCAGTGTTTTTATTGAGATACTCATAGAGCTCTTTAATTCATGTATAAATTTGAGTAAAGAATACAAAATAAAAAGGAAAACTGGATAATTATGTGACTATTTTCAGCCATTTTACCTCCCTCTTTTCTTTGGAGACCATTGATCTAATGGTCTCTTGTATGTCTCTGGCACTAGAAGAGTTAACCTCAAGTCTGTAATTTGCTGAATCCCTTCTCCAGCAGTGTAAACCTCAACCAGACCTCCTTGAAAACATTCTGATGGGATTTACTAGCTGAAAGACAACCAAGGAAGTCTTATCTAAAATTATCTTATCAGAATACACCTACTCCATCAAGGCTAGTTACTGTAAATAAACTTGATTTATTTTGGAGATGTGGTTGACTGGAGGAAGGAAGTTCTCTAACTGTAAGACTAACAAAGTCTAAAAACTGAGACGCCTCAAACCCAAATGGCTTCCATTGATCAAGCTTATACTATCCACATAGGTAAAGCTCATCTCTGTTCCAATAGGAAAAAAGACTTAAGAAAGGTACATCCCAGGTTAACGTGAGCCCCCTCTAAAGGTAGATTCTCTGGCCAGTTGTTTAGGAGAGGGTTGTTCATTAGTTTTGTTTTGTTTTGTGAATCTTGATGTGCGTTAAGTTCTTTAATTTATTTGACACTGTCAAATAAATCCATTATAAATACATTAACAGTGTATCTCTCCTTGTACTGTAGTCTTAGAAGGCCCTATAAAGTGAGGGATGCACCATGTCCAATGGTTCCATCACTACAGATTTACAACTTTGAGTAAAGAAAGGATTTCATTTATACTATATCATGCAAGCCAAAAACTGGGGCTATATATTGGTAATATCTGGTTGTGGCAACTTCTATCTGGTTCTGACTTAGAAATTACCTTGTTTTGAACACCTCTTATGCATAACTTCAAGTTTCACAGCCTCACTTCTTACTCCAACTACTCATGTAGAGACCAGCTCCATGTAGGCCTTAAGCACCTCTGCGAGGGAGTGTTCAGTGCTATAGCTGGAATGAGGGCCAAAGCTTAATCTTATTCACTGTAGAGATCATATCACTATCTTCCACACAAGGTTATCAGATTGGAGATTGGTATGTAACATAACCCCTGACACATGCATGTCTTTGTGACTTCCCCACTCTGCCTGGAATAAGATATGTATGTGTTAGCTCCCTAGACATTTCAGAAAAATCTAGAATCCTCCAGTGGGTCCTCCCTAGTCACATAGGGCAGGCCTCCAGGTTTAGTGTACAAAGCCGACTCTTAATAGAAAAGATTTCTTTTTAACTTTTTTCCCTACATGTCCTTCTGGCTGCTCTGTCACAATTACCACTATGAAGAGAGGATTGCTGGCTTTTGAGACAAACCCTGGAATGATATACCCTCCAAAACCACCTCTTCATAAAAGACTCATTCATAGATCACATGGAATAGCTGCCACTTCTTTCCCTGAGTGTGAGCACTCTGAGAGTCTGCTCACCAGCACCTGGATATGTTTTGAATACCCAGTCCATAGCAGGATACATCCTGGTTCTCTCCCAATTCTCAAAGGTGAGTCTGTTCCTACTTGCCTATTCATTAATTTTTCCTGATTGTCATCATCGAACATTTTGGTAATTAGTTCTGAATTTTGGCTTTGTTGACACCATCATTACATGTAATGGATAATGATCTTGGTGGTCATTCTTTACTCTGTCATTGCTTGCATGACTTTTCTATAGCCAAAGGCCACATATGTGCCCTGAAAGAAGCCCCAGGCATATCCCAATCCCTGTGCACTGCACAAATTAGGAGGATTACAAGGGAATGTGTACACTAGATGCTCAGATGTCAAGCAGAGGCATCAACTAAGTAGTAGGTTGGGCTGAGTGCATCATTCAAGCTCTTGCTAGTTCACTAAACCTCCCCCATACATTTACTATGTGATGGCATGTTTTGGAGATGTAATATTTCCTTAGAAACTACTATGATCTAGCTTCTTCTTCCGTAAAGAATCACAACGGGATTGCATTTGAAATAGTTACCAGATGAAAGCAATTTTGAAGCTACATACTTTTAGAGAAAAGCCCACTGGTCTGAGGTTCATCTTTGGATAATTAAATCCTTTCCAACCCCTGCCCATCCATATCTGTAAAGCCCCTAGAGACAGAAGTTCCTGAACTTTCTATCTATGCTCTTACTGGAGTTCCTATGTGTGGGTATCCTCTTCCTTGCTGTGTCGTCACACTTGCATTCAGGTCTATGGGAGAATACCGGTTTGCCCTCCATCAAATTGCAGTGAAGAGAGCTACAATTAGCCTTCACAATATAAAAAAATAAGAAATGGCAATGTTCTGAATAAAGAGGAAATGGTGTAGACAAGAATACTAAATTTAAAAGGATTTGATGACCAACTAGATGTGAATGGAGTGAGAAGTCTACATGAGCTTGAGTAATAAATGGGAAGAGTAATCTAAGGAAGTAGAGATGAAGAAGAAGACACAGTTATGCAGCATTAGATTTTTAATTGTTCCATGAAAAATAGGGCAGAGCAAGAAAAGCTCTATCCATTCCCTTCCACCTGACAATCTCCCACCCCCACTCCCACTTAGAAACTCACGTCTGCAACTGGTTAAAAGCAGATGATGTGACATCTCAGGGAAGAGCATACATGAACACAGAATTGTTTGTTTCTCATGAATTCATCTTACTTGAAATTAGAAGGATTGTGTGGACCAAGTTTAGAACATCAACATACACTGGGACATTCATGTGCCTAGGCAAAGTGAGGCCTTGAGTAGCCTGTGGGGAAGCTGAGAAAACATGTCAGCTAGCTCTCCTGCTATTCCCACTGAGGAATACTGTGAATTGGGACCAATCCCCCAAGAGCAATTAGAAAAAAACTTGTGAAATTATCAACAAAGCAAAAAGCACTTTATTCAAAATGGGAGGTTTTGAGTAATTTCCATGTCATACGATTATAGGTCAGGAGTACTTCATTGAGGTTCAGGCAGTTAGACCCTCTGAGACCTCACCTCATTTTTAATTCAATATTATGGGAAAGCCTTCACAGATGTTCCAGGGGCACTAAGTTCAACATCATCATATCCAGCACTCCTTTTGTCCCCCAGGAGCAGCCAGGAGCCATCTTCTCCTTTCCTAGGATCAGCTTCACCTCTGAGGAGCCACAGGGAAGAGCCTGAAACAGTAATGAGAAATTTGCTTGGCAGTGTGACAGAAGGAGAGGACAGAGCCTATGGTGGAAGCACAGTCAAGTAGGTGGTGAGGACACAGCTTCCCCAAGGGTCTAACATTGCTAAGGAAACTCAGGCTATTTAATATTAGTTACAGGAAGAAATATATCAATATGATTCAGTCCACATGGGTCCCTAGAGCTTAGTCCCCCCTTATCTGGACATTGGATCACAGAAGATCTATAGCCAAAAAAGGGGTCCTGTGCTGACCTACTTCTTGGCCTACACAATCAGCAAGGAGTGGTAAGAAGCCTGTGAAGAGAGGTGAAAAGTTCTCCTTTTACACCTGACAGGACTGAATTCACAGAAAGAAAGAAGCAGGATAATACATCTGTTTCTCACTGACCATCCAACTCTACACTTGGTGTCTTTGGCTGTTGTTCCCAAAGGTCCACAAAGCCATCACAAAATTCTCCATGGGTGTGCCATGCTCAGGAATCCCATGGTTGCTCTGATGGAGAGCTGCTCTAACAAATGAGTATCTTCACTTGCCATTGAAATATCAGAGCAAATTACCCTTGATCTACCCACAAATTCTTAGTCTGTATCCACCACCATGACTCTAGTTTCTAAGACCACCGTAGATCATAGACCTAATATTTATCAGCCCTAACACATAATTACAGTGCATCTTAAATCATCAACATGCTTCACAAATTCTAATATTATACTTGTAAAACTCTCTTTCTTTCAAATAGGTGTCAGCTCAAAAACATTACCAGAACAGTTGCTACAATTTTAGATATGGCAGTCATGCTCAAATTATCTACGAATCTTAAGCAGGCACATTGGGGATGGCATTATAGACACAGATAACAAAACACAGAATGAATACTCCCTCCCAAGCCATATGACAATATCAAAGAAAGGAATATGGTCAAGGAAATGCTATCAAACATATGAGGTCATCCAATTTTGACTCTGTAGATATGATGAACATTGAGGAACTCAAAATTCATTTTTTCCAGGATAAAGGAATAGATTACAACAGACTAACTTGGCCAACTCACCTGCCTGAGAGGTCCTCCCACCCCTTTTCTCTGGGGGCAGTTCCCCCTCATTCATCTGAGAGATTAGGGGTATCTCCATAATGGACAGTTCTTCAGCATCATCATAGCCATCACTAAGTGCATTGGCCCCCTGATGTGGACGTTCTGAAGGCAGACAGACAGAGCAACTAAAACCACAGTCAATGGGCCAGCTCCTGGCCAACATGTATAGTCACTCTGACCCAGACATTTCAATGGTTGATCAATGGAGGCACCATTCATTGCATGTATTAACAAGTCTTTTCTAAAGTGAATGTTTCATTTGGATATGTCCATAACTCAAAAATATTCCAAATACAGGTTTTTTTTAAGAAATAAAAAATAGAAAAACAACCATGTGCCTGTTGTGACTGAACATAGTAGCTCTGGACACAGGGAATCCAGCCCAAAAGTACAGTTTCACAGAGTCACCAGAGAAGGGGAAGGCTGGACCCCAGCTAGAAACAAGAGACCCCTCTAATCCCAGTTAAGAGAACACTGTTCCTCTCAGAATCTCATCCAATGAAGGAAATTCCTCCTGCCCTGTCCCCAACAAGAGAAAAGCCACCCTCCTACCTGGCATGGAATTTAAGTCACCGTTCTCTTCATCGTCTCCTGTGTAATATGGTAGTTCACTCGCTAAGTTGTCTGACCAGGACCCTAATGTGGAGAAAAACATCCAAAAACAAACAAAATGCTGCCCCCCCCCCAACTGCATTGCCCGGTGGAAAGGCTGGGAAGAAATCCTGTGGCTGTTGTGGCTCTTAGAGTGAGGAGGGTGGAGGCTACCTCTGGGGACCTGGGGCAGAGGTGGATCTGCAGGTAGAGTAGACATGGCTCATTAGGATGACAACCAGGGCCCCAGGAGGGCAAAGTAGAGACACACCTGGACTGCCCAGCATTTCCTCCTTCAGTCCTCCAAGGTAATCGATCTCCTGGTACAAAGTCTCATCAAGTGCATGCCTGAACCTGGATAAGGCTGAGCAAACCAGCAGTAGGTCAGAGATGTCACCTGAGACCACCCCAGAACCAACAGGCTGAATCCCCATACTCCCTCATGATTACAGATGGAAAAACCTGCAGGGCTCTAGGACCCCTTTATGGATTCACAACACTATGCTCCATGTCTGCACCTTCTGACCTTACACACCTCGTATGCACAGCTCAGCTCCTACTCTCTCTCGCCTCACACAAGAGGCCATGACCTAGGAGTACACAGATCCAATCCTAACAGCCCAGCATATTCAGCCTCGGAGTGTAATATAAGGCAGATAGAGTTTTGCAAGCTAATGGGATGTAGAGGAGACCTAGCCCAGTCTTCCTTAAGCCACTCCTGGCCTCATTGCCTGCCTCAACTTCCCAAGCTATGCAGTTGTGCCCTAGGATGTACCTCTGTGGTCTGCTCTCCATCTGTGCAGCTGTATCCCCAAAATAATGAAGACTAGGAAAAGAAGGGCTCCCAGGATGAGGCAGAGGATTCCAGGCAGGGAGAAGACACCAGGGACAGGAGCTGATCCCAACTTGGCACCTAAGAAGTTAAAAGGGTCAAGAGCCTTTAGAAAAGGGATTGTAAGCCAATAGAAACCCCATAAACTGCAACCACCTGTGTTCTAGGACTAAGATGACACATATTCAGACAAACATCTGTCTGAATACCAAGATGAGATCAGCCTGGGCCCTGCCCTAGGCTCTTTCAACTATCTTCTGAATCTGATTCTAAGGGATTTCTCCCAGGCGAAACCTGGGTAAGCTGTGCAGCTCTTGAGCTGCTACAATTTAACAAAAGCGAATGGCTGTTCACAGCACCCAGTCATCAGGCTTCTTATCATTTTGCAAGAAGAAGGCAGATTCCATGGTGCAGGTCCCTAAAAATCTGGATATCTCCTTTGTTGCATGGCCCAGGGCAGAAGGACCACTTACCTCCAGGAGTGGGGAGAATTGTTGTCCTTTCACCTGGAGAGAAGAAAAGGAAGATAGGGTCACTGTCCTGGCTTCTCCTAGATAAGCCACTGGGACACACCTCCCATCAGAGGTGCATGGTTCTTTCCCAAATGCCAGGACATCAGAGCTGGGTCTCTCCAGAAGCAGAGCACAGGGCCCAGGTTCCCCTAGGAAGAGCTTCTAGATGTTTTTCACACCTCCTTCTGCCCAGCCCATCCTCCCAGTCCTGCTGTTCACCTGAGCACCTGACACCAGCGTCCTCGTCATGTTTGCAGTTGCTCTGCCCCCAGGGCTGTGCAGCACAGGCCCACAGGGAGGACTCCCAGCCCTTGCACTGCACATCATCCAGCCAGATGTTTCCATTGCCTGGGCCAAAGGCAGCCTTCCCTGGGGCATCCAGGGCAGAGCCACAGCCCAGCTGCTGACACACCACCTCAGCCTCTGCCAGGCTCCAGAAGTCGTCACACACTGTGCCCCAGGAGCCTTCATGCCAAACCTCCACTCGGCCTGAGCACACGCTCTCTCCTCCTCTGAGTCGAAGCTTCTCCTTGTCTGAAAAGGCAGGGGCAGCTCCTGTTACCCTCCTCACCCCCAGTGGGAGAAGAAGGAGCCTTGGGAGCAAACAGGGGATGAGGGAGGGCCAGATGTACCTGAGCAGTGGGTGGCCGTTGGGCAGTTCTTGGGTCTGGCTCCTGCAGAAGCAAATAATGAGGGAGCAGAGGGTCAGGAGCAGCTGGGGCACCTCTGGACCAGACAGGCTGTCTACTGTCCTTGGTCCTGTTGCACATATACAGGTGAAAATAGCAGGCTTCGTAATTAACCTTACAGGCCGAGTCCTGAGTTGTATAGTCTCAGTATGTGTCCTTATTACCAATTAAAATTATTTTATCTATTTACTTATCACTCTCCACATTCTCACAACACACACAAACACAGACATGTACACATACAGGTACACACATGGATGAAAGCTCCTAGAGAGCAAAGACCTCACCTATCTCATTTCCCCTGTTCCTGCTCTCAGGACAGAGCCACCACATTGTATCTATCACCAAGTCTGTATAGAGAGCCATTCATGAATGCTTTGATTAGGGGCTTGATAAAGAGTTGTTGAATGCATGAATAGATAAGTAAATTCCACTGAAAAAGTTTTCCTTTAAATTCTTGCTAATCAGTAAGATACATGTAAAAAAGAAAATATAAATTATATTTTAATGGTTTGTGATAATAAATAGTGGACATAAAAGTAAATAATTAGTCCAAAATCACAGAAGTAATTTGTATCCTATATTCCACTTCTATACTTTTTCATGGAAAATTATAAACTATTCAAAACTATTTTTACCTATTTTTAAGTATGACATGTGACCAGTAAAGATCACTACAGTAAGAGGAAACACTTTTCAAATGGAATATTTAAAAACAGAACAAGTAGAATTCAGACCAAAATAGATAAGTAGAAAAATACCCATTAGAACAGAAAAGTATACATAAGACTCAGATAAATACACTGAGAAAAAAGTGTATCAGGAAGACATAGAATTAAGCATAGTACCAAAACCATACATGAATTACTTGACAAGAAGTCCACTTAAATTCAAAGCTATATACAGAAACCAGCAGTATACACAGTACTTGTCATAAAATATGTCAGTGATTCCAGGAAAAGACACAGAGAAAGGGAGAGAGGTGCAAGGGAAGGTGGGATGGCCATTCCTTCATGGCTCCAGGTTCTTTTACCAGAAAGATAGCGTAGTGTGACATAGGCAAGATTTTATTAAGTTACGTATACTTAGAGTGAACCCATACCTGCCCTTTGTACCCTTCATGCATCAGTCAGGGCCTTATTTCCTGGATCAGCTCATGGAGAATCTCCCCTTCTTCCACAGGAAAGGTCCATGGACTTCAAAGCCCAAGGTGAACAAGCAAGCCACATCATCCCTGATATTTGTGCAAATTAGACTAATTACAGACTCCTTGTGACATGGTTTCCAGTGTTTTTGCACTCAGGCCACATGCCTCTAGACGACACATGCCAGTGTCACTTCTAAAAGCAGTTTACCCTACACAAACGAACATGTTGATAAAGTTGGTATCTAAATACACATTGTTTGGAGAACACTTAGAGATGTAAAAATAGTCCTGCCAGTCAATCCTACAATTCCTCTACTAGTTATATATCTGGAAAACCAAAAATCACATTATAACAAAGATATATATACCAGAATGTTTATTGCCCAATTCATAATTGCTAAGTCATGGAAGAAGCCCAAGTGCCCATTGACCCACGAATGAATTAATAAATTGTGGTATATGTATACCATGGAATACTATGCAGCCTTAAAGAAAGATGGAGACTTTACCTCTTATATGTTTACATGGATAGAACTGGAACATATTCTTCTTAGCAAAGTATCTCAAGAATGGAAGAAAAAATATCAAATGCACTCAGTCTTACTATGAAACCAATTTATAGCTTTCTTATGAAAGTTATAACCCAATTATAGCCCAAGAAGAAGGGGAAAGGGGAGAGGAAGGAGAGGGTAGCAGGGAGGATGGTGAAGGGAGTATAATTGGTGAGACCACATCTATGGTGCATCTCACAAGGGTACATGTGAAATTTACAAGGTATAAAATATAAATGTCTTAACATAATAACTAAGAAATTGCAGTGAAGGTTATGTTAACCAGTTTGATGAAAACATTTCAAATTGTATATAAAACCAACACATTGTACCCCATGGTTGCATTAATGTATACAGCTATGATTTAATTTAAATAAATAAATAAATATATTTCCAGCATTGAATAGAGAACATGTACTGTGACCACTAAAGCCTGTTGGAATATTCTGGGCAACAGGCAATCTTACCTGTACTAAGATAATACAGAGATGGAAAGAGTGGGAGAATTAAAGAAGTAATGGATGATAGAGGCAACAGGACTCACTGGTACACTGAAAGTGAAGGAAAGGGAAAAGAAGTGAAGGTTGACTCCTCTGTAAGAGCTTATACTGAAAGTGAAGGAAAGGGGAAAGAAGTGAAGGTTGGCTCCTCTGTACTAGCTTAAACCTCTGGGTAATAGCAGCATCACAAACTGAAATGGGGATAAAGGAAGGGAGGAGAAGTCAGAGACAGAGATTGAGTGGGGGGAATCAAGCATTCTACTCTGGAAAGGTAAATTTGAGAAGCCCATTAGATATTCAAGTGAAATATCAAGTAACATCATTTTAGAGTCAAGGGCAGGGATCAACTGTGAAGGTGCATATTTGAGAGCTGTCAGCCTAATGATGTCATTGAAGTCCATGGACCTAAATGAGATTCACTTCTTTCCCCTTTCCTTCACTTCTTTCCTTCACTGCTTTCCCCTTTCCTTCACTTTCGGTATAATCTGGGGAAGGTACACAGCTAAGGAAGTGCAGACAGACTCTGATACTCAAACCAGAGAGTGTTTAAAATCTAGAGGATGAGCAGAGTACTTGCAAGAGAGAGAGTCAGAAGAAGATCAATGGGGTAAGGTAACTTTGAAGAAAGAAAGAACATTAAAAAAGAAAGAGAAGTTAACTTATTGAATGCCACTGAGAGGTCAAGAACAATAGAAAGAGAAACTGTTGTCTTTATTTCATGACTTTACCTATTCTGAGGAGTGGAAGAGTCTAAACCTTAATTAAGATGAGTTCAGAATAACATGGGACACAAAGGTTCAGATAGTGACTGTTTGACCATACTCTTTGAGATCTGGATTGTGGAGGGGAGTCTGAGTAGAATCAGTACATGTAGCCCAAGGAGGAAAGCTGGAGTCACATAAGGACCCAGGCCACTGATCCAGAAGGCCAAGTGCAGAGTGGGCCAAAAAGGGTACAAAGGTGAAAAATAGATGAGGAAGCTCATAGCCAACAATTTTTTCAGTGAAGTTTGAGATAGGACAATCATTTAAGAGGGGATGATGTGGGTAACAGCAGTGTGGGGAGAACAGAGAATATATAAAATATGACCTTAGAGACAAGGCAGGCATACATGCCATAGAAACACACTAGAATTTGGGGGCAGTGTGGAGTGCCCATTAGAGATATGTGTCCTTGAAATCAAAACGACACTAACAACAATATTGTGTATTATTATTCTCCAGCAATTTCCACCAATTTGTACAGGAAAAGAATAGTTAGGTAGTTAACTCCATCTTTGTGTTTGGCAGGTAAGAGTGACAAATGGACAAGGCAGTTGAATGTAGTTAGACGAGAACAATTAGTGTTGAATTCTATTATAAAATGTGGCTAAGAAATCTGTACAAACACGAGAAGGATGGAAAACAACTGATGAGGGGAAAGATTGGGTATCTCCAAGAAGATGGAAAGTACTGGAAAAGGAACATTTATTATATTTTCCATAAGGAGAAGAGACTTATCAGAGAAAGACCAGTAAAGTCAAGTCTCCAAGGTGGACAATTATTAATGGTTAGTAATATCTCCACAGGCAGACAGAATGGAAGGTAGGGACTTGGGAACTGAGAAGTTCAATAAATGTAGAGGCAGGATGCTGTCTCAGTTTTTTAAGGATGTTGACAGCAGTTGGGACAAGACAAAGAATTTGACTGGTGAGGGTGGTGCTGCCATCTTCCAGGATGAGGGAGGGGCAGGGTGAATAAGGACAAATAGAAGTAATGAATGGTATCACCCATAGGTAAATTTCAAGTGCTATATGTTGACAAAAAAGACACTGGAGGAATTGCTGGAGATGCCTGACAGGAGGAGTTTACTTACTCCAACTTAAATCCAAGAGAAAAGTGTGTCGAAAGAGCACAGAACAGTCAGGATCAGATCACCCGGGCTGCCTCTTAATTGTTTGAAGGCATAGGGTATATGACATGGTACTGTTAAACTCAGTTTTCTTATCTGGGTAAAGTTATCATGATAACATCTACAAACAGTTGGCTGTAGGAATTAAATTTCTTCACATGCAAAAAAAAAAAAAGCCAACATAATGATAGCACATACGAAGTGATTTATCTAACTGAGGTGTTCTTTCTTACTTTCCTGGAGAAGGAAATAGAGAATAAGAAAACATTACCATAGCCTGTGTTAGTGTTCCTTAGAAAGATTATCAGAGTATATGTTTATGCTCCCACATGTTCAATTCAATTTTCTGAGTATTTTTTAGACAAATTGTTGTTGGACAGGTTTTCTTGTTTGGGCCTTTGAAACTAGATAGGAATAAGTAGATGAAAAAATCTCCATCCATAATTCTTTGGTACATCCATAAATTCATCTCATGGATTTCAAAATACAAAATTTCACAACAACTAAGACATAGAGAAAACACATAGGAATAGACGTTAAGTCACCTGCACAGGTGATATAAGCTTCATCACTTGAAGAGCAAGAGCTGTATTTCCAAGGATCAGAAGGACACTGCCAGAGGGAAGTAGCAGTTTTCCGACACTGGATTACATCCACCCAATGGGGTCTAGAACCTTCTCTGACAGCAACAGAAGAGTTGAGAGTTCCACTGTCCCCACAGCCAAGCTGTCTGCAGATGGTTGATATAGTTGTGGCCTCCATGGGGCTGCGGCACACACTGCCCCAGGTCCCATTGTAGAAAACTTCCAGCCACCCAGCACACTGCTGCTCCCCGCTTACCATCCTGAGGGCCACAAACTCTACATTCAAAAGGAGAGTAATAGAGTACAGTCAGCATTGCACTCTTCATAGTTGAGTTTTCTTGTTTTTCATTCTTCCTACCTCAAAGGTAGTGAACACTCATCATGACTCTGCTGAGCATACACCTACCATGCAGAAACACTACAATTTTTCTCCCTTATCTGATTTTGCCAATTTGTGCCTGCCTTTCTATTTCTACCACAATGATATAGTGAAATATAAACAGACCTTGGCATGCTACAGGGAGGAAAAGCTCAATCCTGTTTACTGACTAAACTTTAGACAGACTCTAGGATTGGGAGTTTGGATAATGGGGTGGTGGGCAGAATAGTAGAAACACAAATAGGTTCACTTTCTAATTTTTTGAACCCATGGCTATGTTACCTTACATGGCAAAGGGACTAAGCAGACATTATTAAGACAAGGACCTTGGCTGGGGAGATCATCCAGGGTTATCCTGGATTATCTAGCCCAATCTAATTTCATCCATAGACCTGCTATTTTCAAAAGCAGATAAACTTTTCTGGCTTTGGTCAGAGGGAGATGTAACTACAGAAGAATGGTCAGATTTGAAACTCTGTTGGCTGAAAGAAGAAAGGGTCCATGGGCCACAGAATGCAGGTGACTTCTAGAAGTTGGATAAGACAAGGCAAAGATGTCTTCCCCAGAGCCTCAGAGGAATGCAGCCCTGCTGACACCCTGATTGTAGCCCAGTGAGACCCCTGAAGGTCTTTCACCTTTAGATGTGTTGTATAGTAAATTCATTTCTTTAAGCCACTAATTTTGTGGCTAAAAAATGCATACAGAGGACCTCAACATTTTCCTACTATAGGTAATGGAAGAGTGATCTCTGCTTCCAAATGGAAACTCTGTAGAAGATGACGGCATCAGGTAGTATTGCTAAGAAGGAAGGACCAGAAACTCAGCTGCTGAGGGAGGAAATGAAAGACTCTAATCTCCAAATGTGCTGCAAAGATGGGCACTATGGAAGCAGCCTCCTTCTCTCTATCCCTTTCAGTAGCTCCAGGTCTATCCCCAAGGCTCACACGCTCACCCTGGAGAGCCCTTCACCTCCCTCAGCCTATGAACAAGTGCCATGCAGACCTGAGCAGGTGACCCCTGCATCCTCCTTGTGCCTGCAGTCATGCTGTCCCCAGCCCTGGGAAGGGCACCTCCACACATGGGCCTCCTTTCCTGTGCAGTTCACGCCATCCAGCCAGATCAGCCCTGATCCCTCCCCAAAGTGAGCAGAACCCAGGGCTTCCAGGGCCTCTCCACAGCCCAGCTGTCTGCACACCACGTGGGCATCACTCAGGTCCCAGTTGTCATCACAGATGGTGCCCCAGGAGCCCTCATGGTAGATCTCCACTCTCCCGGCACAGCGACTGCCCCCATCCACCAGGCGGATCTGCTCACTCTCTGAGAAGAGACAGAGCCATGTCAGTGGGGCATTTTTATAGGATGTAGAAGGTTTCTGGTACTGTGGAGCCTCTCACCTGAGCAGTTGGCAGCTCTCTCCTCTGAGGCGACAAATCCTGCTGTGTCAGACAGGGAGTCATTGCACTGGGGCAGCAGCTGGGTCTGGTTTCCTACAGAGAGAGTTAGAGAGCAGGAAATGGAACTCAGCTGAGAATAATATAGCTATATGGTCTGAGATTAAATCTTTCCTATGTTCATATCTTCAGAGTTAATATTCTGTATGGAGGGTTTTTTGGATAATGACAAGCATTTGTGTTTAAGCAAAGAATACACTAAGAATGACTTTAGAACAGTAAAAATATAACAATATTATTTGAAGGCATTGTGCAGCTTCTAAGGCATTAAGAATGAAATTGATGTCAGCCCTCCAGATTGGGCATCCCAGCACCCTTAAAATGTACTAAGTGGGCCAGTGGAACAGCTTCTACTTCATTTCAGGCAGGTTCTGGAAGGGGTGTGAAGTAGCCCACCTCCTAGGGCCTGAAACTAACATCAACCTGATGAATTTAGTAGCCAACAAACCCTAAAACCCTGCTAAGTGGAAGCAGAACGGTAGACTGCCAGTTCATTTTAACATGGCCTAGAAGAGGGGGGTAGAGAGCTCTATGTCCCTGTGCCTCTGAAACTGACATCAGCACCTCAAATATGGCATCTAAGCATTGGATATATCCTTAAAACCTGCTGAGTGGGTAGGCAGGATAACAAGTTACCATTTCTCTTCAGCAGGTCCTGGAATATGTGTATAGTTTCACATCAGGAGTACCTGAAACTGCCATCAGTCCACTGGATTTGGCTGCCAAACAGCCCTAAAACCTGGAGACTGGCTGGCAGAACAGAGAGCTGTCACTTCACTTTGGCAAGTCCTAGAAAGAGCATGGATAGCGTTGCATGGCCTGGTAGCCAATGCCAACATCAACCCACCTGAATGGGTACCCAAATGACCTGAGACTTTTCAATGGCACTAAAGCTGGCAAAGCAGTGGGCCACCTGTTTTGCCCAGACTTCACCTTCCAGGCCTCAACTGCCTACTGTGAACTAGCTAATCAAAGTCAACCAGAATATCTATCATCTATGAATTAGGGACACCCTAACCTTTTATCTTGGAGTTAAAATAAGAACCACACCCAAGGAGAAAATAGAAGAAGAAGAAGAAGGAGGAGGAGGAGCAGGAGGAAGAGGAGGAGGAGGAAAAGGAAGGAAGGAAGGAAAGAAGGAAGAAAAAAAGTTGAATCAGATCAGATCATTACCCCAAAAGGATCACATCATAACTACTGCAGAAGACCCCAACTATAAAGAAATTGTATATAGCACTTGAAATTAATTACCTATGGGTGATACCATTCATTACTTCTATTTTTCCTTATTCACTCTGCCCCTCCTTCATCCTGGAAGATGGCAGCACCACCCAAATCAAGTAGCAATGCAAGGCTGGTTCATCCAAAAGTGTAATTCACCATAAGAATAAGAGCAAAAACAAAGACTACATGATCCTTTCAATCAATGCAGAAAAGACATCTGACAAAATTCAGCATCCTTTTCTAACAAGAACACTTAAGAAAATAGGCATAGATGGGACATTTCTTAAGCTGATTGAAACCATCTATGACAAACCCACAGCTATTATCATACTGAATGCAGTAAAACTGAAAGCTTTTCCACTTAGGACTGGAATCAGACAAGGACATCCACTATCACTACTACTATTCAACATGCTTTTGGAAGGTCTAGCCATGAATCAGGCAACAGAAGGATATAAAGAGCATCCAAATGAGGGCAGAAGAGGTAAAAACTCTTGTTCTTTGCCAACAATATGATCTTATACTTAGAGAACCCAAAGGTTCAACCACAAAACTCCTGGAAGTGATCAAGAAATACATTAATGTTGCAGAGTATAAAATCAATATACACATATCAGTAGCCTTTGTCTACTCCAATAACAGCGAAGTTGAGAAGCAAATCAAGGACAAAATTCCCTTCACAGTAGCTTCAAAGAAAATAAAATACTTAAGAATATACCTAACAAAAGAGAGGGATCTTTAAAAAGAGAACTATGAAAACCTAACAAAAGAAGGGAAGGATCTTTACAAAGAGAACTATGAAACCCTAACAAAAGAAATAGCAGAAGACACCAACAAATGCAATAACATACCATACTCTTGGCTGGGAAGAATCCACATTGTTAAAATGTCTATTCTACCCAAAGCAATCTACAGATTCAGTGCAATCTCCATTAAAATACCAACACCATACCTTTTTCAACTTAATTTTTATTAAATCGTAACTGTATAGATGTATGAGGTATAATGAGATGATTTGATATTTAAGGCGAATGCTTAAATCAAACTAATTAACATAACTATCACCTCAGTTACTTTTGTAGTAAGACATTTATAATATACTCTTAGTTGTTTTGAAATGTATCCTTGCATTGTGTATATTAGGAGGGGAGGGGAGACATCATCATACTTTGAAGAACTGGAAAGAATAGAACTTTGTTAAAAAATAGAACCAGAAAATAATCTTTATAGCCAAGGTAATTCTTAGTAATAAAAACAAAGCCAGAGGCATTTCTCTACCAGATTTCAGGTTATATTACAAATCCACAGTAATCAAAACAACATGGTATTGGCACAAAAATATACAGACATAGATCTATGGAACAGAATAGAAAATCAAGAGATGAAACCAGTCTTTAATTGCCATTTGATCTTTGATAAACCAAACACAAGCATATAGTGGGGGAAAGAATCCCTATTCAACAAATGTTGCTGGAAGAACTGGATAAGCACATGTAAAATACCAAAATTAGACCACAACCTTCACTACTTACAAAAATTAACTCAATTAATGACACAGTGGGCCATGCAGGAAGGGGAGACCAGAAAGAGAAAGGGGGAGGGTGTGGGTAAGGAAAAGGAAAAAAAAGAAAAGAAAATAGTGACTATTTCTCACATAAATTGAATTTAATTCTGACCAAAGTACATTACTTAAACATTAATTTTCAATTCAACTTGTTAATATGTTGTTTGGGATATTGCATCCTCATTTATAAGTGAAATATATTTGTAATTTCCCCTTTATAATAATATATTTTATCTAATTTTAATATTAGATGTATCCAGCTTAAGTAGAATGATTTTGAAATATTTCTTCTTTTTCTATTGTCTATAAGATTTGGCATGATTTGTTTTTTAAAATCATCTTTTACTTTTATTTATAAATATTAGTTGTCTTTTTTGAACTTCGGAAAAAAAATAAGAAGAAAAAGTTAACTGATGACACCATACTGAACCTCAGAGTCAAAGCATTCTATTATAGACATACTCTTATCTGACATTGTGAATGTTACTTCCTTTCATTATTATTATTGCTTAATATTTCGATGCAGCAATTGTCTGATTTCTTCTCTGAATGTATTTATTGTCATTCGTTCTTTACAAGGTTTTCTTTATTTGCTTTTTAGAGACAGAGTCTCATTCTATCACCCTGAGTAGAGTGATGTGGCGTCACACAGCTCTAAGCAGCCTCCAACTGCTGGGCTTAGGTGATTCTCTTGCCTCAGCCTCCAGAGTAGCTGGGACTACAGGTGCCCACCACAATGCCTGGCTATTTTTTGTTGTTGTTACAGTTTGGCCGGGGCTGGATTTGAACCCACCACTCTCCATAGATAGGGCCAACACCCTACCCACTGAACCACAGGTGCCACCCATTTACGAGGTTTTTGTTTCTAGTCCTTATCTTAAACATGTTATTGTTATTAAATTTTAAGCCTTTTTCATTCTGTGAAGGCAAAAGTGGAAACCTAACAAACACATGTATATGTTAAAAAAAAATTTGTTTTAAATTAACTCAAGATGTTTATAAAAGATTTAAATATAAGACATAAGTAAATTGAAATCTCTTAATCAAAATACCACTATACTTGTTTTTGGTAAAAATATAAATAAATAATAACAATCTGATTATAAAATTTCTGTGGAAATATGTAAGTTACTTTAAAGTAACTCCTTGAACTTATACAGACTTACTATGAAGTTACAATAATTTAAAAAGTATACTCTTGGTGCAAGGATAGACAAACAATAGAGTTTAGAAAAAGACTCACATTCCTGCATTCTAACTATGGCAAAGGTGGAACTTCGGTGGGCAAAAGCGTTTTTTCAGAAAAGAATACTGGGTCAATTGGATATCCATATAAAAATATGAAACTTAACCCCATTTTACAACATACACAGATATAAATCCCACAAGGATTTCACAATTAAATGCAAAAGAGAAATAAAAAATAACTTCTATAAGATACTCTTAGGTAATATTATTATGATATTGAGGTAGACAAAATTCTCTTAAAACTAATTTCTTATATTCTATTCAGATTTCTTATAGCTGATGTACTAAGTACATAGGGAAAGGTTGATAACTTCATTAAGATTGAGAACATGGCTCATCAAAGAACACCATGCCATTAAGAGTAAAATTAAAGTTCAAAATGAATACACCTATATTTGCACCAAAAGTCATTGTCGCAGTAATTTGCAGCATTATTATTAACAATAGTCAAGATTTGAAAATAACTCAAATGTCCCACGTCATGTGGATGGATCAATACATGGTCGTGAGGTCATTCAACAGAATCCTCTACAGCAATAAAAATGAATGAAGTGCTATTATAAACAACAACATGGGTGAATTTCAAACATAATGTAACATTGAAGAAGTTAGACAAAAAAGAACATACTGCACGGTCTTATATGCCTTATGAAAAAAATTCATTGGTTGTAGAGGTCTGGAAAGTGATATTCTTTATAAAGAAGTGAAGGTATTGTGACTGGTAGGATGTGTGGGTGACTTCTGGGGCTGGCTAATGCTCTTCTTGTTGATCTGGGTTGGAGTCCTTGAGTGGGCTATGTGTTCATTGATTATAAATTATTCTCTGCAAATTACAATTAAATAATCATTTTTTAAGTATTTTTTCTTAGGTCTCTTGCCCTAAAGTTAAAAATGCATGAACAGTGAGAAGAAGTATATTTTACTACAGAACATTTCACTTTTGAGGTCAGTTTTTCACATTCTTTGCACTTAAGGACATTTCCCTCAAAGAGCTTCCTGAGTGTCAGTCAGCCCCTATTTGTCTCTTACCTGAGCAGATCACAAAGGCTGTGTTTCCATGGTTACAGTCCAGAGCACCCAGGGCAGTCACAGGGCAATGCCACAGGAAGAGCTCAGTCCCTAAACAGTGAAATCGGTCTTTCCAGATCCTGGTCTCTCCTTCCACAATGTATGCTCCTTGTGGGGTAGACATGGCGACTCCACAGCCAAGCTGACGACAAATCACATTGGAGTTGGCCATATTCCAGGAGGAGGCACAGAGTGGCCTCCAGTCTCCAAAAATATTCAACTCCACTTGTCCCTCACACTGCGAGGTACTATTTTTCATGAGCCGAACTTCTGTGTAATCTGGAAGGAGAAGAGAGGAATTGAGCAAAATCTCATGTGTTTCTTCCCCAAACAGAGTATGCAGAGAAGTTAAGTCCTGCCCTGAGTCTCACCTGAACAGATGATTTGAACAGCCCTACTGTGGAGACAAGCCCCTTCAGCACAGGGGGCTTGTGGGCACAACCAGAGACTAGACTCCTGACCCTGGCACTGGAACTCTTCAGCCCAGAGCTGTCCACTAGCTTTTATGAAGGGCACATCCTCCATGACAGATGCAGGCTTGCCACACCCCAGCTCTGCACAGATGACCTGGGCAGTGGGGAACACAAAGTTCCCATCAGAAACTGGAGTCCAGCCTCCTCCAGAATTCACCTCCACTTGCCCTGAGCAGGGTCCAAGCCCTCCAACCAGACGCACAAATCCTAAGAGAAAGAAAACGAACACAGTGAGTGTTCATGATCCTGATTTGTCATTATGAAATGACATATTACAGAGAATGATATGAAAGTTTTTCTTTTCCCTGTGAGTGGGTCATGAGAAGAAGATTTGATAGTTGATGTCAGAGTGGATCTTCCATGAGTAAGTTTCTAAAGAAAAATTCAAGGGGAATATAATTGAATCCCAATAATGATATTATATATTATATATATTCATTCATGTATATACACACGTGTATGTATATATTTGCACATATGTATCCTTTTGTAAGAATATATTATCCTACGTTTTAAAATGATATCTATCATCTGTCTCTCTCTCTTTATAAGATTTATATTCACTGATGGTGAATTCAATGAAGGCAAAGACTAGGCTTATTTTTTTCACTATTTCATTGCCACAAGCTTTCAGTTCCTGAATAATAATACCAACTATCTTACATTCTTTAATGATGAAAAAACTTTCTATATTTATCACAACTATATTTATATTTCATAACACCATCCTGAGTTCTCAGATGCAAGATGTCAGGTCTGCTCAGTACTCAGCTTTGCAACAATAGTCTTTCCATGGCCCCAGCCAGGTGAGAGAGGGAGCAGGCAGAGCTCAATCAGAAATGAAAAGGGAGGCATTATAACTCATACCACAAAAATACAAAATAACATCTGCAAATACTATGAAAATCTCTACGCATATAAAGTAGAAAACATAGAGATAATAGACAGATTCCTGGAAACTCACAACCTCCAAAGACTCAGTTTAGAAGAAACAGAACTCCTGAACAGACCAGTAACACACAGAAATATTGAAGTCATAATAAAATAAAACCTCTCAATTAGGGTGGTGCCTGTGGTTCAAGGAGTAGGATGCCAGCACAATATGCTGGAGGTGGTGAGTTCAAACCCAGTCCTGGCCAAAAACTGCAAGAACAACAACATCGACAAAAACTCTCAATTAAAGAAGGATTGGACAAGATAGAATCCAGGATTAAATACACCAGATACATAACTAAGAGCTGATACTCATACTACAGAATTTATTCTGTAAAGTTGAAAAGGAGAGACTCCTCCCTAACTCATTCTATAAAGCAAGTATTATCTTCATACCAAAGCCAAGAAGGTATGCAACAAATAAAACTACAGAACAATATCCCTCATGAATATAGATTCAAAAGTCCTCAATAAAATACTAACAAACCAAATTCAATAGCACATAAAAATATAATTCACATGACCAAGCAGGCTTCATGCCAAGAATGCAAGAATGGATCAGCATATATAAATCAATACATGTGATTCACCATATAAGCAGAAGCAAAAACAAAGATCATGTGATTATCTCCATAGATGCAGAAAAAGCATTCAACAAAATCCAGCACTCTTCTATTGACAAAAACTCTCAACAAACTAGGAATAGAAGGAATATATCCAAAAATTATAAATGTCATATAGGACAAAACAACCACAATGTCACACTGAAAGGGGAAGAGTTCAAAGTATTCCTCTAAGAATGGAAAAAAGACAAGGGGACCCACTATCATCACCTCTATTGAACACAGTAGCAGAAGTCCTAACCAGAGTAATCAGGCAAGAGAAAGAAATAAAGGATATCCAAATCAGAAAAGAGGTCAAACTATTGCTTTTCACAAATGATATGATCTTGCACCTCAAAATTGCAAAGACTCAACCAAAAGAGTCCTAGAATAGATCAATAAATTCAGCAAAATCTCAGATTACAAATCAATGTATAGAAGTCAGTAGCATTTCTATATAACAGTCATGCTTAAAACCAGATCAAAGACTCAATAACATTGAAAACAACTACAAAGAAAATAAAATGCTTAGGAATATACTTAATTAAGAAGGTAAAGACCTCTACAAGGAGAACTACAACACTCATGAAGGAAATCACAGATAACATGAACAAATAAAAAACATATCATGTTCATGAATGGGCAGAATCAACATTGTTTAATGTATAAACTACACAAAGTGATTTACAGATTGAACACAAACTCTATCAAAATATCAATGTTGTATTTCACAGATCTACAAAAAATAATTCTATATTTCATTTGGAACTAAAAGAGATCCTGACTAGCCAAAACAATCTTAAGCAAAAAAAAAAAAAAAAAAATCTGGAGTCATCACACTACTAAACTGCAAATTATACTACAAGGATAGAGTAACAAGAACAGCATAGTATTAGTAAAAAATGGGTATTTTTGTACTAATGGGAACAGAATATAAAAACAAACATAGTACCATTTACCTACAACTAACTGATGTTGGACAAAGCAAACAACAACATACACTGGGGAAAGAAAGGCCTAATACATGGTGCTGAGAAAATCGGATAGCTACATCGGAAGAATTAAAGATGATCCCATGTCTCACCACTTACAAAAATTAATTAAAAGTTAATAAAATGGAAGGCATGAAATCATAAAAATGTAAAGCAGGAAACCATAACTATTATAAAACAAAATGTAGGAAAAACTCTTTTAGACATTGGCCTAGGCAAAGAATTTATTAGCAAGACCCTAAGGACAATTACAGAAATAATAAAAACAAATAAATAAGACTTGTTAAATTAAAATGCTTCTGCACCAAAGAAAATAGCCAAAAAAGTAAATAGACAACTACAGAAGGGAGAAAATATTCACAAATTCTACATCCAATAAAGGTATGATATTCAGAATCTACAAAGAAATCAAATAAATTGGCAAGAAAAAAACCAAAACCGCATTAAAAAGTGGGCAAAAGTTATGAATAGAAGTTTTCCAAAGAAAATAGACAAATGAGAAACATATGAAAAATGCTGAACATCACTAATGATCAGAAAAATGCAAATTAAAACCACAATGAAATAATACCTTACTCCATCAGAATGGCTATTTTTTAAGTCAAATAATAATATTAAGAGGGAAGTGGAGCATGATGAAAGACAGGACGGATGTCTAGCACAACCCTCCCAAATCTTAAGAACAAGAGGACCTGGGGAATGACGGTTGACTGGAGCCAGCTTTCAACAGAAGCTCCAGTCCGGAGGGAGAGATAAGAGCCAGTTAGAATCCCAACAAAGCTGAAGAAGGGTAGCTGAGCCAAGAGAAGAGATAGATAACTGCACATCTTCCATGCCAAGGCAAGCTTCAACTCCTAGGAAACAGATATCAGGTACAGATCTCATCCCAAAGAAGATGTGTTTCTGTCCCCTGCCCTGAGAGAGTTGCTTGCTTGTTGTGAGATCTTTACTTGTGAGTGATGAACTGAGGCTCTTCTCCATCATCCCACCAGAGGGAACTGCTGGAAGTTGGGACTCCTTCTCCAGAGAGCCCCTGCTGTGAGCCCAGGAATTATCTTGTCTGGCAGGAAGTTTAAACAAATATTTTCCTTGAAACCTTGAACTTCTAGTTTACCCTTCCTCACTGGCCTGGCAGGCTAGAAGTCCAACCCCTGTAGAGACCAGAATGTCTGCACTTCTTGGCTAGGACTGGGCATTGCATAGATGGAGGTAGTGCAGCTATGCTATATCTGTGAATCCAGTAATAGTACAGAAAGACATAGAGGGAAAGGTGACTGACCTGGCCCTGAGAAAGGGTATCTCAACAGTGGGCGGAGGCTTGGATATTTGCACTATGGTGGAGACCCAGAAACTGCTGAGATGCACAAACCCAACTGGAGACATCTCCTACCCAACACCAGCATTAGTAAAGTGCTCTGGCTGGGGTCTAATTTGGGAGCATCATCTCCAAAACTCTGTAGTGTGCCAGAGGGAACTAGACCTCACCCTATAGGGGTACCAGAGCTACAGAACAGTGGCAACAAAGGTGCAGTGGCTGAGAGAGAAATTCCTTTGCTGTCAGGATATTCTCAGGTTTAGACTGAGCTCAGGTTGAACTTTCTCCAGCTGCCATTGAGCACCTGAGGCAAGCAGGCTTCAGTTTCCCCTGCTGGATGGTGGCAGAGGGTGGTAACCACAAGGAGGAGGCAGTGACCTTACTTTGATTCTGGCAGGCACATAGTCCTGGCACATTTGCCTATTGGACACAACTGGGCCACAGAAACTGGGTTAACAGAGACTGCCAATGGGGCTACCAGAGACTGAGGTTACCAGAATCTGGCAGGGAAGGGTGAGCAAGGTGGGGAAAGAGGTGTCAACCCCCTTGCTCCAAACCTTCCACTGGGTGGGCCTGTCTGACTCCTTGGAGCACTAGAGGTGCTCAAGCCACACTTGAGCTATCAGTAGACTCATAATGTCTAGTTGCTAAGGACCTTTTAAACCCTCCAACTAGAGAATGGGTGCTGTTTGAGACAATTGGTTTGGAAATCTTGAACTAGGCAAATTACCTGAGGACCTTCCAAGGTGATACCCTGGTTTTGTTGCAGTGGGAAGGTTTGATTTTCCTCTTCCAGGTATTACCTTTGGGGATAGGATGTCCTAGTTGCTTATATTTCTCCAAAGCTGAGACTACAACCCAGAGTCACTGATTCACTAGGATTGGACAGAGATCAGATGAATACAAGACAGAGCCATCTACTCCACTACACCAATCAGACCTCTAGAGTTACAGACTATAGTACTGTACAGGTCCTTTGCAAAATTGTAGAAGAAAAGCTGTAGCCACCAGTCTCAGTTCCTTGGTGAATGGCTAGTCAATGACAACCCCAGAAGTCTCCAATCCAATTTCAACTTACCTGCTCATCTAGCTGAACAGTGAAAAAACAATCAGGAGGCAGAATCAGCAGAAAAACTCTGGCAACATGAATAATCTGAACAGTTCAACTCCCTCAAAGAATGGCAAACCAGCCAAAGCAGAGGAATTCATCCACGAACAGATGGCTGCGATGTCAGAAATCAAATTTAGAATTTGGATCGCAAATAAGATCAACAGAATGGAAGTAAAGCTGGAGATAGAAATTCTAGGAATAATTCAAACGATGTCTTAAGAATTCAATGAGTTCAAAGACAAAATCATCAAAGATTTAGACACATTGAGAAAAGAAGTTGCAGCCCTCCAAGATATGAGAAATATAGTAGAATCCCTCAGTAACAGAAAGGAGGAGGCAGAAGAAAGGATTTCTAACATCGAAAACAAAGCCTTTCAATGCCCCCAAATGCTCAAAGAGGAAGAGAAGTGGAGAGCAAAAATGGATCACTCTCTCAGGGAGCTCTGGAATAATTCAAAGAAAACCAATGTTCACCTTATAGGGATCCCTAAAGGCAACAAAGTAGCTTCGCAAGGCACAGAGACTCTTCTCCATGAGATTATGAAAGAGAACTTCCCAGACATGCCAAGAGATTCTGAAATTCAGTTAGCAGAAAGTTTCAGAACCCCAGCACAACTCAACCTGAATAAAACATCCCCCAGGCACATCATAATTGGCTTCACTAAAATTAATATGAAGGAGAAATCAGTCAGACAAAAAAAAAAAAACCATAACCTATAATGGGAAGAGTATAAGAATTACTGTAGATCTCTCTGCTGAAACCTTTCAAGCTAGAAGAGGATGGTCATCGACTTTTAATCTCCTAAAACAAAATAACTTTCAACCTAGGATCCTGTATCCAGCTAAACTGAGTTTCATTTATGATGGAGAAATTAAATACTTCAATGACATTCACATATTGAAGAAATTTGCTGTAACTAAACCAGTTCTCCAGGATATCCTCAGACCTATCCTCCATAATGACCAGCACAATTCTCCACCTCAAAAGTAAACTCACTTTGAAACTTTTGATCAAATTCCATCTTCTACAATGGTGAAAGGATTAAAAATGTCCACTGGTCTCTCAAAACACTTGCTACCCAAAATTCTAGCAGGCCTATCAATAGTCTCAATTAATGTGAATGGCTTAAATTGCCCTCTAAAGAGGCACAGACTGGCTGCCTGGACCCAAAAACTCAGCCCGGATATCTGATGCATACAACAATCTCATCTTACCTTAAAAGATAAATGTAGACTCAGGGTGAAGGGATGGTCAAGTATATTCCAGGCAAATGAAAATCAGAAAAAAGCAGGTGTTGCAATTTTGTTTGCAGATACAATAGGCTCTAAACCAACAGAAGTAAGGAAAGATAAGGATGGTCATTACATATTTGTTAAGGGTAAAACTGAATATGATGAGATTTCAATTATTAATATTTATGCCCCCAACCAAAATGTACTTCAATTTATAAAAACTCTAACAGACATGAGCAACTTGATTTCTTCCTTCTCCATAGTAGTCAGAGACTTGAACAACACTTTATCAGTGTTGGATAGATCCTTCAATAAGAAGCTAAGCAAAGAAATCTTAGATTTAAACTTAATGATTCAACATTTGAATTTAACAGACATCTACAAAAGGTTTCATCCTAACAAAACTGAATACACATTCTTCTCATCAGCCCATGGAACATATTCTAAAATTGATCACATCTTAGATCACAAATCTAACCTCAGCAAATTTAAAAGAATAGAAATTATTCCTTGTATCTTCTCAGACCATCATGGAATAAAAGTGGAACTCAGTAACAACAGGAATCTGCATGCTCATACAAAAACATGGAAGCTACATAACCTTATGCTGAACGATAGCTGGGTCAAAGACGAGATTAAGAAGAAAATCACCAAATTTTTGGAACAGAACAATAATAACACGAATTATCAGAACCCCTGGGATACTGCAAAGGCAGTCCTAAGGGGGAAATTCATAACACTGCAAGTCTTCCTCAAGAGAATATAAGAGAAGAAGTTGACAACTTAATGAGACATCTCAAGCAGTTGGAAAAGGAAGAACATTCTAATCCCAAACCCAGCTGAGAAAAGAAATAACCAAAATGAGAGCAGAATTAAATGAAATTGAAAACAATAGAATTATACAACAGACCAATAAATCAAAAAGTTCTTTTTTTGAAAAGGTCAATAAAATAGATAAACCTTTTGCTAACCTAACCAGAAAAAAAGAGTAAAATCTCTAATTTCATCAATCAAAAATGGTAAAGATGAAATAACAACAAACTCTTCAGAAATTCAAAACATCCTTAATGAATATTACAAAAAAATGTATTCTCAGAAATATGAAAATTAGAAGGAAATAGACCAATACTTCAAGGCACGCCACCTTCCAAGACTTAGCCAGAATGAAGTGGAAATGTTGAACAGGCCAATATCAAGTTCTGAAATAGCATCAACTATACAAAATCTCCCTAAAAAGAAAAGCCCAGGACAAGATGGCTTCACATCAGAATTCTACCAAACCTTTAAAGAGGAACTAGTATCTATGTTACTCAATCTTTTCCAAAAGAAGGAATACTACCCAACACATTCTATGAAGCAAACATCAATTTGATCCCCAAACCAGGAAAAGGCCCAACAAGAAAAGAAAACTACAGACCAATATCACTAATGAATACTGATGCAAAAATATTCAATAAGATCCTAACAAACAGATTCCAGCAACACATCAAACAAATTATACACCATGACCAAGTGGGTTTTATCCCAGGGTCTCAAGCCTGGTTCAATATATGTAAATCTATAAATATAATTCAGCACATAAACAAATTAAAAAACAAAGAGCATATGCTTCTCTCAAGTGATGCAGAAAAAGCTTTTGATAATATCCAGCATCCATTCATGATCAGAACACTTAAGAAAATTGGTATAGAAGGGACATTTCTTAAATTGATATAGGCCATCTACAGCAAAACCGCAGCCAATATTGTATTGAATGGAGTTAAATTGAAATCATTCCCACTCAGATCAGGAACCAGTCAAGGTTGCCCATTGTCTCCACTGCTCTTTAACATTATAATGGAAATTTTAGCCATTGCAGTCAGAAAAGAAAAGGCAATCAAGAGTATCCACATAGGGTCAAAAGAGATCAAACTTTCACTCTTCACAGATGATATGATTGTATATCTGGACAATACCAAGAATTCTACTGCAAAACTCTTAGAAGTGATCAAGGAATACAGCAGCATATTAGGTTACAAAATCAACACTCCTAAATCTGTGGCCTTTATATATACCAACAATAGCAAAGCTGAGAAAATAGTCAAGGACTCTATTCCATTTACACCTGTGCCAAAGAAGATGAAATATTTTGGAGTTTACCTGATGAAGGATGTAAAAGATCTCTGTAAAGAGAACTATGAAACTCTAAGGAAAGAAATAGCTGAAGATGTTAACAAATGGAAAAACATACCATGCTCATGGCTGGGAAGAATCAACATTGTCAAAATGTCTGTACTACTCAAAGCAATATACAATTTTAATGCAATCCCTATTAAAGCTCCATTGTCATACTTTAAAGATCTTGAAAAAATAATACATCATTTTATATGGAATCAGAAAAAATTCAAATAGCTAAGGCATTACTCAGAAATAAAAACAAAGCAGGAGGAGTTACGCTTCCAGACCTCAGACTATACTATAAATTGATAGTGATCAAAACAGCATGGTACTGGCACAAAAACAGAGAGGTAGATGTATGGAACAGAATAGAGAACCAAGAGATGAACCCAGCTACTTACCATTATTTGATCTTTGACAATCCAATTAAAAACATTCAATGGGGAAAAGATTCTCTATTTAGAAATTGGTGCTGGGTGAACTGGCTAGCGACCTGTAGAAGACTGAAACAGGACCCATAACTTTCACCTTTAACTAAGATAGACTCTCACTGAATTAAAGATTTAAACTTAAGACATGAAACTATAAACATACTAGAAGAAAGTGCAGGGAAAACTCTTGAAGGAATCAGTCTGGGTGAATATTTTATGAGGAGGAC
>CAUYON010137753.1:0-27418 GCA_963573935.1 Arctocebus calabarensis | reverse complement strand
CTTGGGGTCTTGGTGTGTGCCACACCTTTTGGGGGCAAAACACGATTGTAAGAGGGTCTTTTCCTAACAAATGCAACCAGTGTAACATGGTTTCTTGTACCCTCAATGAATCCCCAACAATAAAAAAAAAAAAAAAAGATCAAACATCTGGATTATAGGGATTCCTGGAGAAGGAGAGGATGATCCTAAAGGCAAAGATGTTCTACTTCAAAACACTACAGTGGAGAATTTCCCAAGCATTGCAAAAGATATAGAAATTCAGATAATAGTACTAATAGTTTCAGAACCCCAGCACAACTCAATCCAAATAAAGCATCTCCTAGACACATTGTAATTAGCTTTGCCAAAGTTAATATGAAGGAGAAAATCCTGCAAGCACCAGGCATAAGAAATGTATTACCTCCAAAGGGAAACATATCAGGAAGAATGCAGATCTTTCAACTGAAACTTTTCAAGTCAGAAGAGGATGGTCATTGACCTTTATCCTTCTAAAACAAAACAACTCTTAGCCCAGTATCCTGTATTTCATTTGTGATGAAGAAATCAAATACTTAATTGACATCCACATGGTAAGGAAATTTGCCATAACCAGACCAGTTCTCTAGGAAACACTCAGATCCATTTTTTATAATGACCAGCACAATGATCTACCACCAAAGTAAACTCATCCAGAATTTAAAGAACAAAACCTAGCTTCCATGATGGTGAAAGGTTTAAAAATATAAACTGGACCTGTGGAAAAAAAGATGACCAAAATGCTACCATACCTATCAGTTTCTCAATTAATGTGAATGGCTAAATTCTCCTCTAAAGAGGCACAGGTTGGCTGACTGGATACAAAAACTCAGGTCTGGGTGGCACCTGTGGCTCAGTGAATAGGGCACCAGCCCAATATACTGAGGGTGGTGGGTTCAAACCCATCCCCGGCCAAACAGCAACAAAAAATAGCTGGGCATTGCAGCAGGCATCTTTGGTCCCAGCTACTTGGGAAGCCGAGGCAAGAGAATCATCTAAGCCCAAGAGCTGGAGGTTGCTGTGAGCTGTGACACTACGGCACTCTACTGAGGGCGACAATGTGAAACTCTGTCTCTAAGAAAAAAAAGAAAAAAAACTCAGGCCAGGTATCTGTTGCCTCTAACAGAGGCAAAATTCACCTCAAAGGATAAAACAAGACTCAGAGTGAGGGGATAGGCAATGGTATTCTAGGCAAATGGAAAGGAGAAAAAAGGTGGAGTGACAATCTTATTTGCAGATACAATTGGATTTAAACTAACAAAAATAAGGAAAGACAAGGATGGACACTACATATTTGTCAAAGGAAACACTCAACATGAGGAGATTTCATTTATGTATCCTACCTGAATGCTCCTTGATTTATAAAACAAACCCTAACTAATACGAGCAAAATGATATCTTTCTGCACTATAATAGTTGGAGATTTTAATGCCCCTTTGGCAGTTCTGGATAGATCCTCCAAGAAGAAACCAAACAAAGAAATAATGGACTTATACTTGATCTTAGACCTAATGGACTTAACAGATGTATACAGAACATTTCATCCTGACAAAACTGAATATACATTCTTCTTATCAGCCCATGGATCATCCTCCAAAATTGATTATATCTTAGGACAAAAGGCTAACTTCAATAAATATGAAAGAATAGAAATTATTCCTTGTATCTTCTTGGACCATCACCAAATAAAAGTTGAACTCAATAGCAATAGAAATCTCAATACTCAAACACATCATGGAAACTAAATAACCTTATACTGGGTCAAAGATGAGATTAATAAGGAAATTGTCATATTTATGGAATAAAATGATAATGAAAACACAAACTATCAAAACCTGTAGGTCCTGCAAAGGCAGTTATAAGAGAGAAATTCATAGTATTAGAAGCCTTCATGAAAAAAACAGAAAGAGAGTTAGTCAGCAACCTAACTCAAGCAACTGGAAAAGGAAGAACAATCCAATCCCAAGCCTAGCAGAAGAAAAGAAATAATCAAAACTAGAGCAGAATTAAATGAAATTGAAAACAAAAGAATCATTTGGAAGATCAATGAAACAAAAAGTTGGTTCTTTGAAAAGATTAATACAACCTGATTGTAATAATAATCTTTTAATTATTAAAAAGATTTGATAAACCTTTGGCTAGACTAACCAGAAACAGAAAAGTAAGATCTCTAATAACTTCAATCAGGAATGATAAAGGAGAAATAATAAAAGATACCACAGAAGTAAAAAAGATCTTTAATGATTACTACAAAAACCTCTATTCTCAGAAATATGAAAATGGAGCAATGCCTAGAAGCATGCCACTTTTCTAAACTCAACCAGAAAGAATTAGAAATTTTGAACAGACCCATATCAAGCACTGAAATAGCATCAACTATACAAAATCCCCCCTCCAAAAACAAATGAACAAACGCTGGACCAAATGGTTTCACATCAGAATTCTACCAAAGCTTCAAAAAGGAACTATTATCTATATTACATAATCTATTTCAAAACATAGAAAAAGGAATCCTCCCCAACACATTGCAAAGCAATGTATTGATGATCCCCAAACCAGGCAAGGATCCAACAAAGAAAGAAAACCATAGACCAATAACATTAATGAATATCAGTACAAAAATATTCAATAAAATTCTAGCAAACGGAATATGATGATACATTAGAAAAGTTATACACCATGATGAAGTTGGTTTTTATCTTAGGGTAATAAGGTGGGTTCAACATATATAGATCCATATGTATAATTCACCACAAAAATAAAATCAAACACAAAGACTATATGATTCTCTCAATTGATGTATAAAAGGCATCCTTTCATGATTTGAACACTTAAAAAAATAGGCTTAGATGGGACATTTCTTAAACTGCTAGAAGTCATCTACAGCAAACCCATAGCCAATAACATATTGAATGGAATAAAACTGAAAGCATTTCTACTCAGATCTGAAACTAGACTGGATGCCTATTGTCACCACTGCTATTCAAGGTAGTGCTGGAAGTCCTAGCTATTGCAATCAGGCAAGAGAAGGAGATCAAGGGTATTCGAATGGGGACAGAGGAGGTCATAATCTCACCCTTTGCAGATGACATGATCTTATACCTGGAAAACCCCAGGAACTCACCTACAAAGCACATTGAAGTGATCAAGGAATATAGTAGTGTCTCATGATACAAAATCAATACTTATTATCAGTAGCCTTCATATATGCCAACAATAGTCAAGCTAAAAATATAATCAAAGACACTATTCCTTTTCCAGTAGTGCTAAAGAAGGTGAAATACCTGGGAATATATCTAACAAAGGATGTGAAAGAACTCTATAAAGAGAACTATGAAACCCTGAGAAAAGAAATAACAGAGGATGTTAGTAAATGGAAGAACATACCATGTTCATGGTTGGGAAGAATCAATATTGTTAAAATGTCTATACTACCCAAAGCAATCTACAAATTTAATGCAATCCCCATCAAAGCACCAATGTCAGTCATACTTTAAAAAATGTGGAAAAACTAGAACTTCGTTTTATATGGAATCAGAAAAATCCCCAAATAGCCAATATAATTCTTAGAAATTAAAACCAATCTGGAGGCTTCACACTAGCAGACTTCAGGTTATACTACAAATCTATAGTGATCAAAACAGCATGGTACTGGTACAGAAATAGAGACATAGATCTATGGAACAGAATAGATAATCTAGAGATGAATCCAGCCAGATATCGTCATTTAATCTTTGAGAAGCCTAACAAAAACATGCACTGGGGAAAAGAATTCCTATTTAACAGTGGTGCTGAGAGAACTTATTAGTCACTGGTAGAAGACTGAAACTGGACCCATACCTCTCACCCTTGACAAAAATTTATTCTTGCTGGATAAAATATTTAAATTTAAGACATGAAACAATAAAAGTTCTAGAAGAGAGTGCAGGAAATTGCTTGAAAATATTGACCTGGGAAAATATTTTATGAGGAAGACCTCTTCCCCCAGGCAATTGCAGCAATACCAAAAATAAATAACTAGAATTTGATCAAGCTAAAAATCTTCTGCACAGCTAAGGGCACTACAACCAAAACAAACAGCCTTTGGAATGGGAAAAGATTTTTGCATGGTATGAATCCGACAAAAGTCCAATAACTAGAATCTACAGAGAATTAAAATTAATCAATAAGAAAGAGCAAACAACCCCATTTCTTTGTGGGAAAAAGACTTGAACAGAAACTTCTCTGAAGATGGCAGACCAAAAATGGCCATTAAACACATGAAAAAATGCTTATTGTCTTTAATTATCAGAGAAATCCAAATCAAAACCACTTTTTGATATCATCTAACTCCAGTAAGATAAGCCCACATCACAAAGTCTTAAAACTGCAGATGCCAGCACTTTTAAATGGCTGTTGTTGATCATTTTGGTTTAGTTTCTTTGGGAACTTTTTCTTGTATAACAGACATCTAAAAATCCTTTTGTTGTAGGTAGTCTTAGTTTGATTATCATAATTACAACTATGTCATGCAGTTCCTCAAAAAAAAAAAAAGGGAATACATTAAAACAAAACACATGTTCATTATGAACTCAAAACCAAATCTTCTCACAGGCAACCACTTTCAAGTTGTTTCTATTTTAATTTTTTTTATTTTGCAATAATTTTGGATCGATGGATGAATTGCTAAGATATGACAGAAAATTACAATATATCCTTTAGCCTGTGCCCCCAAATATTAAAATCCTACATAAGCACGATACACCTATGAAACTTCAGAAATTGGCATTGTCACAATACTAATAACTAATTTGTAGACTTTAATCAGATTTTTCATTTTCCCATGAATTCCTTCATTCTTTTAGGAGTCAACCTAGGATAGCATGTTGTATTTAATTATTTTGTCTTCTTATTTCCCTACAATCTGTAACAGTTTCTCTATTTTCTCTTGTTTTCATGACCTTGACACTGGTGTTTTGTAGATTGTCCTTTAATTTGAGTTTGTCTGATTTTTTTTTTAATAATTTTATTGAATCATAATTATGTTGTCTGATATTTTTTCACGGTTAGGGAAGAATGCCATAGAGGAGAAGTAACTATGCTACCACATTATATCAGGGTGTGCACTATGTTAATGTAACCACTGGTGATGTTAACCTTGAGAACTTAGTTTGGCTCAGGTTTTTTTAAAAACTACTTTTGGCTAAGTAATACCAACACTTTTGGAGGTAGGATTACTAGAAGCCTTGAGTGAGACACTCTGCCCTCAACCCCACCCCTTTTTCCAACTCTAGTATCTATAAAAATAGAAAAATTTAGCCAGGTGTCGTGGCATGTGCCTGTAATTCAAGCTACCTGGGAGGCTGAGGCAGGAGGATCGCTTCAATCCAGGAGTTTGAAATTGTGGTGAGCTATGATTATTCCACTGCACTCTTGCCTTGGCAACAGAGAGAACAAGATCCTGTTTCAAAACAAAACAAAACTTTATTTTTTTACATGTCTCTCTTATGAATGCACTATTATCCTCCTTAGCTTAGACACAGCATTTAACTTTGTGTCCTCTGTCCTAAGCACAGGGCTTAACGTGTTGTAAATGCTTAAATGATACTGAATGAAAAGTGGCCTGGTGAGGATCAAGAGAAGAGGATTCTAGATTAAAGATTCTGCAAAGTGAGTAAATCACCTAGCTTAGATAGACCCGTGCATATCAAACTTTAACATGCAGGCAAATCAGGAGGGGATCTTGTAAAATGCAGATTTAGTAGGTCTAAGGTGGGGCCTGAGATCTACAATTCCTATCTCGGTTCTACAACCATTTCACTACAAACTAGATGCATTTCAAAGGAAACTAAGGCTTAGAAATGTCGAAAACATTTCCCAAGGTCCTAAGTCAAGTAAATGATAGACAGTGTAGTCTATCTATCCTGCCTGGCAAACTTGGACTAGTCAACCTGAAGATCCTTCCATCTGCGTCCTATGAACCTCCCACATTCAACTTCTTCTTCTTTTTTTTTTTTTTTTTGCCACATTCAACTTCTTAACAACTCTTCCCTCTCCCAAAAGGCCAGTTAGGCTTTTTCCATACTTTGTGATCTTCTAGAAACACCAATTCTTAAAACAACAAATTCCATGAGTTTATTTATTCTATCACTCTCCCATTCCCCAACATTTAATCTGCTGATTTCTTTTCTTCGTTTTCTTTGACACTACAAAACTAACCAACTTAGAACTGATGATGGGGGCGGGTCTAGGAAGGCGATGGAAAATCTGATGCTTACATACACTACTGTTTGATGCTAGTCCTTCAGCATAAAAGACTCAGGCTAATTACTATATAGCAAATTAAATCCTGGGTTGAAGGCTTTTCTTTTTTCAGCTAAAGGAGACCTTAGTATCTTTCTGCCTTAAGTATGCTTGACACATAGAAAAGTCTCAATATATTGTTGTTAAATAAAGGAATGTATAAATAGGCACTGGGAAGGCGGATTCTAACCTAAATCATACTTTTTGTCACAGTAAGGGATGGATCTTATTTTCTACTGCTCCTGGTTTCATAGCCCACTTCCATGCCTGTAACATAGAAGAAATATTTAGTTTTATATTTACAGTGTGGTAGGATATGTAGATACGTAGGATTAAAAGCGGTGTCAATAATTCTTTCTTTAGGAAGTCAACCGTATTCGCTGGTTGGAGCAAACATGTAAGAGAGCAAAAGGTTACTGTTGTCAGAAGTGGGATTCGAACCCACGCCTCCAGGGGAGACTGCGACCTGAACGCAGCGCCTTAGACCGCTCGGCCATCCTGACACACCGACTTCTTGTTTTGGTTTGTTTTATATTTATCAAACACTAACAATGCACGTTACCAGGTTATATTAATTTATTTTGTTTCACCTAGAATCCAAATTCGTCCTGGACCTCTACGCAAAGCAGGAAAAGCAAAACTGTCTCTGACTACTGTTTCCTACTTCCGTGATCTCTACGCCATTTTCCCCGGCGCCCTTTCAACTCCTCCTCTCTACAGAGTCTGAGGCATGTCAGGGTGGACCTTTGTGCCGGTCGGTCTTTCTCGGATTCTCGGCACCAAATTGCCGTTACCAAGTCTGACACCTGTGGATCTACTGCTGGGCTTCCAGAGCCAGGAGTTGAGAGCTGGGAGAGCCGGAACGCAAGGGAAGTGGGGGTGAGAGGAGGCGGCGCTAAGCCTCGGCTTTCCGACTGGGCTTTGCGCCGGCCCTGCATCCACGCTGTTTACTGGCGGGGCCGAATAAAAGAGTCGGTTTTCACTGGGTGAATTTTTCATGTACCTCGCAGTAGGAGCATAAATGAAGAGTACCACTGAAAAGAGTAGGACAAAAAAAAAAAAATCACTGACTTTATTTCTCTTATGTAAGGAATTTTTAGATTAGGGTAGTCGGGAGCGTTGGTGGTATAGTGGTGAGCATAGCTGCCTTCCAAGCAGTTGACCCGGGTTCGATTCCCGGCCAACGCAAACCCCAAGCTTTTTTTTTTTTTTTTTAATAACAAAACACGTTCTTGGGAAGATGAGAAACAGCGAACTCAATGTGTCAATTTTACGCCTGAGCAAAGTTAGCTTATTCTACGGCCATACCTCGCTTTCCCTCCCGGGTTCCTGTTTTGACCCTGGCCTCTTTCTCTGCCCAGGTTTGTTTTGATGGGCTTAGATTCTGAAGGTTTTCTTCTTCCCTTCTTTTTCCCCTTCCTTTTTCTCTTTCTTCTTCTTCTTCTTCTTTTTTTTTTAAAGACTAATCAAATGCAGTAGTGAGAAGAGGGGAAAGAGTAGAACAAGGAGTTCAATCTGTAACTGACTATGAACGATCAAGTGAGATAACTCACTACCTTCGGACCAGCCTTTCCCTTCCTTTTAAACTTCTGACTCTCGAGGAATCTTTAGGATCTTCTGGATTCTGGGATTTCTTGTCTGAGAGCCTCACAAATGGGCTGTTGTGCCTTTACCTCAGAGGTTCATATGGCAACCACAATCTACGGAGCACTTGAAATTGGCAAGTGCGTCCAAGGAAATGCATTTTCAAATTTAATAAATTAATTGAAAGAAATTAAGTGGAAATTTTAAGGCAGATTCTCAGTTTAGCTATTAGAGAACGTTTAAGTGCGCTTGAAACAACTTGGATATATGAATCTACTTTTTCAATTGTAAATTTTATGAACTCGAAATATTTTTTTTGATGAAAATTTAACACCCGAGTTGAAATGTGCTGTTTGTATAAGTGTAAAACACATACCAAATTCTGAAAACTGAGAGAAGCTATAGCTAATTAATAAAATTTGTATATTGATCACATGTTGAAATAATATTTTGGATATATGGGGTTAAATAAGATTTATTATTAAAATTATTATCAACTGTTTCTTTTAATTTTTGAATGTGATTATTAGAAAATTACACGTGGGCTTCACATTATGTTTCTATCGTAATAAGTTGGTCTAGAAAAGTAGTCCACCAACTTTTTAAGGTACATTGGTGATTCTGGGTCTTCCCAAACTAATTTTGGAGACATTGGTAATTTACAGATATCTTCCTAGGCAGTAATTGTTCCACCATTGTCACACTTGTCCTCGTTAGTATAGTGGTGAGTATCCCCGCCTGTCACGCGGGAGACCGGGGTTCGATTCCCCGACGGGGAGAGTTGGAACCTTTTTCTGTTGGAACCTGAATCTTGTTTCCTTTCACGGAACCTCTGTAACCTTCCTGAACAAATATCATTCTTTGACAATTTTAGGTTCTTTCGGAAAGCTTATCATTAACAAGTGAAGTTCGTGGATATGGGCAAGCGTACGAGTGGTGAACTTACCTTGACTCTGGTTCTGTGTAAGTTAAAAGCGTTGGGTGATTAATCTTGTAAGCAAGTTTCAACCTGATTCGCCACTGAATGGGCCTAGGGCTGGGTTTATTATCGCCCATTTATTTCCATTACCTGCTGCCCACCGGAAGAGAATCCTGGAGTCCATGTCTGCCTTAAACCCTGGACTCCGGATTTGCACCTTCTCGCCCTTTCCCGGTCGACCACTCGTGGAGGAGGCGCTCCATCTTCCCTTCTCCCGCAGGTATTGCTATTCTGCAATGTCCCGCCCAAATTCTTAAGTGGGCACTCTCCACTGCCACCTTACACGAAGATGCGCAAACTCGTGAAGAAACTTCCCCTACACTGATTGGAGGATAATAGCCAAGACTTCATGACTTTTTCTGGGCCAAATACCTACTTTAGCGACGCTAATGTTAGTTAAGTTCTGATAATTCACTACCATCGGAGCAGCCTTTATGTTTAAACCAATAAGAACTGGTCTGACAATCATGCGATCTGTTCTTGTTTCTGTGTTTTGGGGTTTGTTTTCTTTTCTTTCTTTCTTTTTTTTTTTTATCACTAACAAACAGTTTGCTTTCGGGCGAGTCATTTAATTTCTCTGGTCTACTCGTTTTCTTCACCTTTATAAACTGGAGGAGCGTTTCACGTTTCAAACTCCACAGTTTGACATCCTTTGTGGCTCTAAAGTCCTCTGAAGTGGTGCCCTGCACCAGGAGTGTAGGCTTTCGAACGTATATTTTGAATCTCAGTTCTTCCACTTAACTAGTTCTTTGTTCAGTCTTTATGAGCCTCAGTTTCCTCATCTACTGCACATAAAAAGGGAAATAATTGTACCTATTATGAATGATATTTTTGACGGTAGAATTATATATATGTGAAAGCACCTGGCACGTAGTCATATGCCCAGTTTTACAAAAGACATTATTTTTTCCTGTGAAGAATGGTAATATATATTCCTTGTAGACAATATGGAGAATAAGCAAATCACAAACAGAAGGTATCCACCAATATTTCCATCATCAAAAAAAACTCTTATTAATATTTTCCTGTTTGTCTATCTCTTTGGTATTTGAAAGATGCAATTTGGAATCATACTAAGCATTCTGCTGATTTTTTAATAGACCATATTTCCCCAGAAGTTTTAATTAAGTTCATAGCAAAATTGAGAGAGGGTACAGAGATTTCCTAAATACCCCTATCTGGACACAGGCATAGCCTTCCCCATTGTCAATATTCCCCACCAGGGAGTACATTTGTTATAACTGATGGACCTAAATTACACACTATTACTACCCAACGTGTTGAACATTTCATAGGTTTGAATAAATGTATAATGATGTGGGCTTTTAAAAAACACACTTGACTTTTACTTTGTATCTATTTCTACATTTATTAAATGTTAGTCTAAAACACTACTTTTATGATTTCATTGTGTTAAACCATATGGCTACATCATAATTTCTTTAACAAATTTTCTATTTCATTTCCAGTGTTTTTCTGTCTCCTCTTGTAAGGAAGCTCCTGAAATCTCTGCTCAGTATTCTTTTAGCTGTTCAATTGTTGTTCTTACCTTGGCCTCCTTGCAGTCTCCGTTCAGTGCATGCTCAGTTCAGGAGTGAGGTAAGGATTTAAGGGGAGAATTATTTGGAGATTTGATTTTCTCCCATATAGCTCCCTCCATTCTGAAATTTACTTTTTTTTTTTTTTTTTTTGAGACAGAGTCTCAAGTGGTTGCCCTGGGGAGATAGGAGGTTGCTGCAAACTGTGATGCCAGGACATTCTACCTGCCAGGGCAACTGCTTGAGACTGTCTCAAAAAAAAAAAAAAAAGTTTCTTTTTGAAACTATTTTGAGGTAACTAGTATGGCACTGACCAAATTCCTGGGTTCAAGCCATCATCCTGGGTCAGCCTCCCAAGTAACTAGGACTAAAGGCTGCCCTCCACAACATCTGGTTAGTTATTTTCTAATTTTTAGAAAATAAAAACTGGGTCTAGCTCTTGCTGGCCTTGGTTTCCAACTCTTTAGTTCAAGAACTTCTCCCACCTGGGCCTCCCAGAATGTTAGGATTACAGGCATGAGCTACCTCGCCTGCTCTTGCTTTTATATTTTAATGCTATTTTATTAATTACTTATGTTCAGATTTATATATTCATAATGAGTTTAACTTTTATTATCATATGGTGCCCATCTTCATCCCTAGTGATGCATTATTTCTTAAATTTCATTTTGTCTGATATTATATAGCTATATGCCAACTTTCTTTTTGTTAGAGTATTACCTGGAATATCCTTTTCCATTTTTTCCACATTTGATCTTTCTGTTTATGTTTTAATGTCACTATTCTTAAACAAAAGAAAGTTAATCTTAAAAATCATTCTGTCTTTTAACTGGCTAGTTTTGTTCACTTATACTTATTGTAATTGGATTTATTTCAGCACCCCATTTTTAGTTTCTTTTTTTTTTTTTTTTTGTAGAGACAGAGTCTCACTTTATTGCCCTGGGTAGAGTGCTGTGGCGTCACACTGCTTACAGCAACCTCCAGCTCTCTTGGGCTTAAGAGATTCTCTTGCCTCAGCCTCCCTATTAGCTGGGACTACAGGCGGCCGCCACAGCCCCCGGCTATTTTTTTGTTTTGCAGTTCGGCAGAGGCCGGGCTTGAACCCGCCACCTTCGGTATATGGGGCCGGCGCCCTGCTCGCTGAGCCACAGGAGCCGCCCCCATTTTTAGTTTCTTTTGGCTTCGCTTCTTCCTTCCTTCCTTCCTTCCTTCTTTCTTTCTTTCTTTCTTGTTTTTTTTGAGACAAAGTGTCACTTTGTTGCCCTTGGTAGAGTGCTGTGGCATCACAGCTCACAGCAACCTTAAACTCTTGGGTTTAAGTCATTCTCTTTCCTCAGCCTCCAGAGTAGCTGGTACTACAGGCACCTGCAACAAGGCCTTGTCTCTTTGTTGCCCTTGGTAGAGTGCTGTGGCATCACAGCTCACAGCAACCTCAAACTCTTGGGTTTAAGTCACTCTCTTTCCTCAGCCTCCAGAGTAGCTGGTACTACAGGCACCTGCAACAAGGCCTGGATATTTTTTGTTTTTAACACACTGCGGCTGGGTTCAAACCCACCAGCCCTGGTGCATATAGCTGAAACCCTACCCACTGAGCTATGGGCACCACCAAGATTAGCTAGTTTCATTAGAGACCAGGTCTCCTTGTTCAGGCTGGTCGCTACCTTGTGAGCTCAAGCAATCTACCTGCCTTGGCCTCCCAGAGTGCTAGGATTACAGGCGTGATCTTTCATTCTTTTTTAATGATGCTCCTTTTTTCTTGACTTCTGGATTGCTGTGATGTACATGTAAAATGAAGCATAGGAAATATATGCATATTTAGAATAAACTGGAAACTAATAACTTTATTTCTGCTACCAATCAACAAAGGAGATAAAACCTAGAGTAATAGCTCTCAAACTAAGACTTCACAGATGAGCAAAATTTCTCTCAAAATATTGGTTACCAATACCCAGTTTCTAATTTTTTATTTTGCCAAGTTAGAAAGTTAACAATCACAGCCATGCCATTATTAGGATTACATATTACATACATTAGGATTATATATAATCCTAATTTTATATATATATAGTATATACTATATCTCAAAAACTAATGTGTATGTATATACATTTATATGTATATGTGTATTTTTTTTTTTGAGACAGTCTCACTTTGTTGTCCAGTTTAGATGCCCAAGCTTCAGCAATCTTAAACTCCTGGATTCAAGCTATCCTCCTGAGTCAGCCTCCTGAGTAGCTGGGACTACAGGTGCTGGCCACTACTACACCTAGCTATTTTTTTCTATTTTTGGTAGAGATGAAGTCTCACTCTTGCCCAACCCCTAATTAAAATTTTATACAGTAAAGGACATTTAAAAACAAATTATCTCAGTTTGAAGGTCATATAAATGACAAATATATAAATTTAATTACATATTATATAAAGCAAATATGTATTTTACTAAGATATATAGTATATGTGTATATGTACACACATATGTATATATAATTTCTGCACATGCATATTTGTGTTTGTACATATTCTCATTTCACTGAACAACATTGAAAACTTTGACTTTCACCTAAAGTAGAACCCAGATGGCAGTGCAGAAAGGAAGGAGGTTGTGTGGAGAGTAGGGTGGGGCCTTGGAACGCCCTTGATGTAGAAAATGGCTAATTAGGCTCAGTACTAACCAGGATCCCTAGGTTGATCATGGTCCTCATGGATATATTTGGATGTGGACATGTTAGTATGAAAGTCATTACTTCACTGGCATTTTAAACTCCATGATCTGTCTGGGTGCCTAATATGCTAGCAGAAACCTTTCAAAACAGCTGGAGTTCCTCACCGGAGGCTCCAATAGTCAAAAAAGGCCGGACAACTGCCGAGGACACACCTGTGCCTTGGTGTCTCCTTCACTTTACACTTAGGACTAAATGTGGAACCCCCATTTCCTATGCCTAGGTCAATTTCATGTGAATTTCCTAGGCCTCATTTCCATGAATGGACTGTGTGTGATACATTCATTCACCTTGCCCCCGGCGGAAAAGACTGTGTTCCTTCATTTCCTGGCCAAGGAACCCATACACCTGTATATACCCCCGAGACTAAAAGCCTAAAGGGGGAGACTGGGAAAGACCGGGAAAGAAACGGAGAGACCTTTTCTCTCCCCACTTGAGTTCTCTCTCTCTACCAGGAGCTTTAGTGTTTTCTGTATTCTTTTCTGTAAATAAATTATGTCTTGCCACTGGAAAAAAAAAAGAAAAGAAAAGAAAAGAAAATGCCATGAAGGCTATGGTTAAACAGTTTGATGGAAACATTTCAGATTGTATATGCAACCAGCACATTGTACCCCTTGATTGCACTAATGTATGCAGCTGTGATTTAATAAAAAATAAAAATAAAACAAAACAGCTGGAGTTGAAAATTAATTTTATAATATGAAGTGCCTTTACTTAAATAGTACATTTTGCCAGGAGAGGCTGGACATGTGATATAATACTTTTACTTTTCATAATAATAAGCTTATTATGAGTCAGTACTCAGACATGTACTGTACACATGTGTACACAAATTGTCTTGATCCTCAAAAAAGTTTATTAGTGTACCTTTCTGAGCAGAACCAAATGAACTCCCAAACCCACAGAAAGCATCCATTTTGGATTATTGAAAGACCCTTCCTTCATTCCTTTTCTGTTCCTCTTCTCTTAGCAATATTAAAAATATTGTATTGTAATCCAACAACCCACTACTGGATGTCTGCTCAAAGGAAAAGAAGTAATTTTATCAAAAAATACCTACACCCTAACTTTTATTGCAGCATAATTCACAATCGCAAAGATGTGGAATCAGCCTAAGTGCCCATCACTTCATGAGTGGATGAACAAAATATGAGACACACACACACCATGAAGTACTACTCAGCCCTAAAAAGAAGTGAATTAATGTCTTTTGCAGCAATTTGGACGGAACTGCAGACCATTGTCCTAAGTATCTCAGTAATGGAAAACAACCACCACATGTATGCTCTAATAATTTGGAACTAATTGATGGGTACATGCGGGAAGGTGTAAAAGTCATTGGAAATCAAGAGGTAAAAGCTGCCTAACAGCTACAATGAATACTATTCAGGTATTCATACTATCAATGCTATTCAGGCACATTAATAGCCCTGATTTAAGCATTATAAAAGTGGTCCATGCACTCCAAACATTTGTATCCCTTTAAGATCTTGACATTAAGAAAATACTGTATCGCATGCGCAGTCTCTCTTCTGGGTGGAAGCTGAGTTTTGTCCCAGATCCAAGTAAGGGCTAGCGCGGGAAAAAGTCCTGACAGGGCTTTTTTTCTCAGGGCTGTGTCAGCCGCGCCCTGGTGCGCGGAAACGCCGCGGTCCTACCGGTTTCTCTATCAGCCGCAGCCACAATGTTCTGGAGGCGTAGAGAGCGCTGTGAATTTTTTCTTCAGTGAATTGACTTGGCAGGAAGGTTGGACCTCGCCTGTCTCTGTGGCGCAATCGGTTAGCGCGTTCGGCTGTTAACCGAAAGGTTGGTGGTTCGAGCCCACCCAGGGACGATAGTAGCAGTTTTGTGAATTCAGGTTAAGACCCTAGTGTTAGAAAACTCAAAACGTTAGGACCTTTGTGTTTGAAAACTCAAAACCGTCTTCCGTACTCACCCCTAGGAACTTGGCGGCCACCAGCCTGCGCTGGGTGGTTTCCAGTACCTTCCTCATGCTCAGCGTTTTGCTAGCAGTTTTGAGGTATTCGTCATGATTAAGGTTACAAAATAAATTTTTAGCAGCTTAACCACTGAAATTGCATCATGGAACTGATGCTTTCAGAAAATTTACCAACCAAAGGAAGTAAGTACTAATAACTGACCATGAATTCTGTAACCTTCCCACCAAACTTATGCCTGCCTTGCCGTTGTATTTCCTAACCTATGAAATGGGCACCATGCCTGGAACCTGGGTCCTTAGTTGCACTAAGTCCTACTTGCTACCAATTCTTGGAGAGTCTGCCTCCTAAATATCCCTTGACTAGGCACCTACCTCTCCTGCTTTGCTGCCACTAACACCTTTTGGTTTACTGCATGCTACCTTGCCTCCTGGCTGGTTTCCTGACTTCAGCTCTCCTCTCTGGTCCTGAGTATCTACCAGAGACTCCTTCTAAAATACTGTACAGTACACGCTTAATCTATTTAAACCCTCTCAATGGCTTGTAGGGTTTGATATAATCTCCTTTGTGACTTGGCCCCAAAACTCTCTCCTCTCCCTCACTGACCCTTTAGACTCCAACAGAACCAACCTGCTTTCTTTCTTTCTTTTTCTTTATTAATTCATAGCTGTGTACATTAGGGCGATCAAGGGGCAAGCTGCTTTCTTTCTTTTTTTTTTTTTTTTCAGATTTTCCTTTTAAATTTTATTTGAGTTTTGCCCTGATACAAATTTAAATAGGCAAATAATGCTTTGCACTCCCCCACCCCCACCACCTTAAAAAAGAACTACTGGGTTTGATCAGCACGCCAAGAAATCAAACTGTGCTTTTCTTGGGCCACTGACTACATCTTTCAAACTGCTTCTTTTCAAATGCACCTCAGCTTGAGAAGCTCAATACACTTTGTTGGTTCACTGGATGGACAGACAGATGGAGGGGGAGGGGGATGAGAAAGCTTGGAGCTCAGACTCAGAGGCCTGGGTTTGAACCTTTGCTTTGCCATCTGCTAGAGTTTGGCAGGCCACTTAACTTCTACAACATAGTTTCTTTATTATTCTACAAGATAGTTTCTGTATTAATAAAATGAAAATAAAAGGACCTACCTCATTCTCATTGTAAGAGTTAGAAGCTGTTCTGCAAGTAAAGTGCTTAAAATAGTACCTGGGACATATAATAAACATTCAGCAAATTGAGCAATTATCATCAGCTTTATCATCTACAAAATGGAAAGAAGAAAATCCTAACCTCCGCAGGCACTGCTGCATTTTAAAAATTAATAGAAAAGGCCGGGCATGGTGGCTCGCGCCTGTTATCCTAGCACTCAGGGAGGCCGAGGTGGGTGGATTGCTTGAGCTCAGGAGTTCAGGACCAGCCTGAGCAAGAGTGAGACCCCATCTCTACTAAAAATAGAAAAACTAGGGAGGCATTGTGGTAGGTGTCTATGGGCCCAGCTTCTCTGGAGACTTAGGCCAGACGATGGCTTGAGCCCAGGAAACTGAGGTTTTTGGGAACTATGATGACGCCATGGCACTCTACCTCAGGTTAGAGTGAGAGATTCTGTTTCCAAAAAAAAAAAAAAAGACAGAAAAATAGAAAATCCTGACCTGGCAGTGCTATGTAAGGATCAAATTGGAAACATTCTCTCCTGTGATGTGGCCTTTCTTTGTAAATGGAGGAGTAGTGTGCAGCTAGTACGTGTGAAGACTGTTGGTGGCACTGCTGAGGAGAGCATCAAATGTTTTAGATTTTCCCAGCAGTCCTGGGCTGGTCACTGGGGGTACACAGAGGACTTGACCCTGTGTGCCCTCCAGGAGTCCACAGTGTGGCAGGGATGACAAAGCTGTAAACTGAGAGTGACAACCCAAATAAATCGAAGCGATAATAGAAGGAAGACAAGGGAGAGAGGCCCAGAGGCAGTCCCTCAGCAGCCTGGGATGTCAGAGAAATTTCTAGAAGGGAGAGACTGGACCCAGATTGTCAGAAGAGGGGGAAGAGGCATTTGAGGCAGAGGGAACAGCATGTGCAAAGGCTCAGAGGTGAGCTTATCCGGTGTAAGCAGAGTCAGACTCAAAGGTCTCCGAGGTCTCCTTCTGGTGCTAGATGTTGATACAGCTGGGGCAGAGACGTGGGCACTCACTGTGTGGCATTGATCTCAATTGAGATGGGCACGTTGGGGCCCCTGAGGATGTTGGCGTTGATCCACACGGGCCTCCGGACTCTGCTTTCCCCTGTTAGCCGCTGCAGGACGTCCAGGGAGGGGCCCACGGCCTTGAGACTCTTGAAGTCCAGTTTGATTCCTTTCTGGGAAGAGGACAGCACGGCGTCCAGCCACTGCTGCAGCGTGTTGTCACTGTAGATGGCTGGGGAGTGTGCCATGATGGGGACCCCTATCTCATTGGCTGTGTTGAGCCCTTCTACAGTGACATCAGCCTCCAAGACCATGGCATTGCTGTTCAGGGCAGTCTTCAGCTCTTCCTGGCTGTTAGCCGCATGGTTCCAGGTGACCTGCAAGCCGTCTGGGTGGCTGACCCGGCCCAGGTTCAGCAGGTAGTCCAACATGTCCCCATCGGGCGGCAGGCATCCTGCTTACAGCCTGACTGTGGCAGGGTGAAGGTCAAGACCATTGTGACGGTGAACACCAGAACCACAGTGGTGATGCCAGCAATTACCCACTTGGTCCGTCTGCTGGAGCACTGCTGCTGGTAGGCCATGGTGGCCCTGCACCATGGAATGGATGGGAGGAGAGAGCCCCCAGCAGCACCTAGTTCTCCCCCAGATCTGGCTGGCTCTGCAGCCTGGTAACATCCCAGTGAGAAAACAACCCCCAAAGCCGCAAGCTGCTTTCTTGAACTCCTACTCCAGCTTTTGACTCTTTGCCATGGAACTTCAACTTTTCTCCTCTTTTTTGCCTGGCAAATGCCTACTCATCCTTCATGATTACATCAAAATTTAGCCTTTTCTCTGCAACCCTTCCATCTCTTCCTATTTACCTGTTTTTCTCACTAGAATGAAAGCTTCTCCAGGGGACTTTGTGTTGCAACTCTGTGTTGTTCATCCGAGATCCTCTGCACCTAAACTGAAACTTGGCATGCTGTAGGTACTAATGAATTGAATGTCCAAGGTTTCCAAATATACTTGTCTCATGTCTGAGTCTCATCTAATCTTTACGTCGATGCCTAGCTTAAATCATCTTGTTATATAGCTCATGATTCCCTCAATCAGGCTGACCCCCTACCTCTGGCCTGGCCTATACTTCCTCCCTCCACTGTGCCTTTTCCTACCTACTCCAATGCTCTAAAAGTGCATTTAATTGCCATTCACCCTCCTATTCCATACTGCCAATAAAAATCCCTGTCACTCTATTGTTTCTAGATTTGGAAAGCAAGCAGACTAATTCATGTGAGTTTGAAATGAAACTGAAAGGTGGTGAAAGGCAGTGGGGGTGTGGGGGGGGGTCGTTTTTCATCAATCCATACCAATCTCTGATAGAGTTTTGGACAAAGAGAAGGAAGGATTTTATCATTCATGTTTTGTTACCATATTTTTTCCAACTTCCAAGAGTAGCATGCAAGATATTGTAAAATGCTTTATTGGAATCAAGAAGTGTTCTATTTAAAAGTTCTACGACAGAAGGAGATGGCTAAAGCTTTCCTGTGCAAGCAGCGGTTGGCCTTCTCCATTCCCACTCCTTTGGTATTGACATGCTGAGCGGATTTTGACATTTCATAATTTAACCCAGTGTAGTTCAATACATTTAGTATAGATTATCCAACATTTGTTTGATAAATGAAGCAAATACAGTTCTACTTGAGTTAAACACTGACACAGAAAACCTGGTTGTATAGTTTCTGCCCCTCCTCTCTAATTCTGACTTCCCTGGCCAAAGTGTTTTCACCCCTTGACCTTTCCTTCCTGTGTGTTTGTGGTTGATTCTTTCTTACCAGTTTCTTAGTTCAGACGCTGAGATAGCTGTTCACTTAGCTTAACCTGGGACAGTGACACACAATTTGTTTTGTGCTTTCTTTTCCTATCCCCTGTCCCCAACTTCCAGGCCCCTCCCTAGAACCTATTCACAGTGCTAAGAGAGTTTACCATTATATACTTGCAGACAATCCCAATTCTGGTAGAGACTCCCTGGAAAACTGAATTCTGCATTACCCTTGTGATCTTCTGTCACCCCTACCATGGCTCATGTTCTAGGAAGACAGCCTTCTCTCTGGGGCCAGATGGCAGTACTTCCCCTGGCCTATCCTGGACCACTCTTCTCTTTCTCAGCCATCCCCTTCAATGGTCTGCAGAATCCCTTCAATCCTAGCAGTTCCCACACTCTGTCTGGAAGGCGTTTTGGGATTCCCTGAAGGCAACCAGCCCTGCAGCAATAGATGCAGACTGCTGTCCAGCTGGCCCTGCCTCAGCCATTCTACTAATCTATTTATTTAGGAACAATCCTTATATATTTAAAGGTCACTGTCCAGAGCCTATGTTGTTACTTTGCTATGAGGGAATGGTTGGAACAGAGAAAGTGTGTAGCTTTCCCACTTCAATTCCTAGGGATGTAGCTACTCACTGGGGCTTCACTGTAGGCACTTGAAGATCATAGGCTTTTCCTTTCCATTGGAGATAAAGAGAAAACAGAGAATTGCGGGGGGTGGGATTTCTCAATCCAGGCTCTGAGTTGTATTTTTCCTGCTGCTTGTGGAGATGCCTAATGGGGATGATGGGGCTGCAAACCCAGAGAAAGGTTCAGAGATGCTGCTGCCATTGCTCTTATTACCCCCATAAGATAAGGGGTCATTTGCTCTGAGGGTCCTTTCTCCATTTAAATTTTTGGTCCTTCCAATTACTCGTTGAATTTTGAAGGTTTCTCTGCACAGAGACATACAGTCCCGTGTCCACTGCGAACAGGAGCATCAACACCAGGAAGAAAGTGACTTGATGCCAAGGAAAGAGTGCTGAGATGGGTGGACTTATTGAGCCTAGAAGAAGTAGAGGGATGAGAGAAATGAGTCACTTAGGCAGAAATTTGGAACAAACAGTATGATCACCAGTGGAGAGTCTTCCTAACACCTCCCAAGAGACCCTCCCCATGGTGAAGGGTCTGGGGGAAAACCTTCGCTTCTTCCTGTTGGCTTCTGATCTTAGTGCTATCTGAGCAGACTCAGCTCATCAAACACTTAGCAATAGCTTCTGTTTATTTGACGGAGATGTGACAGAGAATGTTAGCAAGTTAGGTTGTGAGTGGGTTTTATGGGACAATAATGAAAGTGTCAGACAATGTAGTTGTCTATAAATTGGGACAAATTTGTGGATTTTTAGTTTCAAGTTTTCAATTCTTAATTTTGACATAATTGTAAACTTGAGAAGATTTATCAGAATGGTATAAAGAACTCTCATGTATCTTTTATTCAGATTCACTAATACATTTTGCCTTTTATATTTTGCTCTATTTGCTTCATCATTTGCTCTCTTTCCCTGACCATCTGAGAGGATTTACTTTCAATTTCAAGTGGAAGTAAGTTATTTTTATACAAATTATTGCATTGTTTTGTTAAAACTTCAAAAGGTGTTTTGCTGCCTTTATACATGAAAACTGTTTACAATTTAGGTCTTGGTCCAATTACAGATAGAAGTTCTGTGAAATCGGGAAATCTAGGAAAATCATGTGAGATCTCTAATCCTGAAAGTCGGCACTTTAGAAACTAGAGATGTGGGGGTTTTTTTTGTTTGTTTGTCTGAGACAGAGTCTCACTTTCTTGCCCTTGGTAGAGTGCTATGGCATAAGCCTAGATCACAGAAACCTCAAATTCTTGGGCTCAAGTGACTCTCTTGCCTCAGCCTCCCAAGTAGCTGGGACTACAGGCGTCCACCACAATATCTGGCTATTTTTAGAGACAGGGTCTCACTCTTGCTCATGCTGGTCTCCAATTCCTGAGCTCAAGCCATCCACCTGCCTTGGCCTCCCTGAGTGCTAGGATTATAGGCATGGGCCACCACACTCAGCCCTTAGAGATGTGTTTTAGATTTACTGGGATCCAAAATTCCATTGAATTCCAGGTGTTAGTATTTGTTCAATTCTTTCATTTTACCTAATGATTAAATATATAGGCTTTGAGGTCTTCGGTGTGACCTTAAGGACAAGTATATGTATGTGTGTATGTATGTATATAGATATTTATTTAGTTATTTATTTTTATTTGCAGTTTTTTGGCCAGGGCTGGGTTTGAACCCACCACCTCTGGCATACAGGGCTAGTGCCCTACTCCTTTGAGCCACAGGCGCTGCCCTGTATTCATTTATTTATTTTACCTTAGTTACTCCATCTGTAATGGAGTCAACATTGCCTATCTCATATGTTGGGAAAATACACTATGATGATCAAACTAGGTGCATGTGAAGAATTATTTAGCACTGTCTCTAGCACACTGAAAAGTGCCCACTAAATGCCAGTTTCTCTTTGTTACACAAAAAGAAATTGGGGTTCAGAGACATCAAGTGCCTTACTCACAGCCACATAGTTATTAGCTGCAGAACCAGAACCCTGCTTCTGAGCCCTTCCTGTGAGGGGATGAAGGGATCTTGCCAGCTTAGCTCTTGGCTAAGACTTGGATGAGAAAGGAGGGCAGATGAAGATGGGTAGGCATGATAGGGACATGTGACATCATGGGTATGGTAAGGACAGGTGTGTTCATGGGGGAGGAAATGTGACTTCTGCCCCTGTTGTCACATTGCAGAGTGAATGACGTCTCTCAGTTGCCTCTAGGAATACCGTGAAACAGAACTGCAAACCTACCTAGCAATAGGGGAGTATCAGGGTCTCTGCTAGTTACTAGGAGGGAACCCTATATAAAGAAGTCTGTGGAGGAGTCAGAAATCACCTCCCAAATTATTTCCCAGTGTGAGTGGCAGCTCCACACACAGAGGGCTGTGGACGCTTTAGGGTTGCACATGTCTCACCTCGAATGGTGATGTTCACAGTCTCAGAAGACACGTTTTTCTTTCCGATAAGCCCTCTGCAGAAGTATAAGCCGCCATCATTAGCTGTGGCTTTTTGGATGTGGAGGTCAGAATTTGTACGGAAATACCTTTTGCCTCTGCCATTCTGTAAATACGTGACCTTGTGCATAGAATTGTTCTTCCAGGTGTGACACCTCAGGTGAACGTCCTCCCCTGCCTCGTACTCCCACTTATGGGACTGGAGCAACAACCAGCCTGAAAGACACAGAGAAACCCCAGACCCGGTGGCCTCAGTGCTCACTGACATGCTCTCATGAAGGGAACACTCACCACCCAGACCTCAGTACATAGGGCAAGCTGACTGGGAGCCACCTGTACATAGCTCACTTAGGGAAAAAGCTGAGTAAGTCCTGCAAGAGAACTCAGATCACACCAAGATATTTTATCTGATGGGGAAGAGGGAAACACACACATGATCAAAATGTAAGGTTCGAGCAGAGAGACTAAGTAATGAGGCAGGGGAGAACCCTTGAGCGCTAGACTCAGGTTTGCTGTGGCAGTTAATAAGTTGTCACAGCAAGTTCTGAATCAAAGAGCAAAAACTGCATTTGAAAGTGATGATTTGCCCCATTAGAGAAAAGATAGATTTTAGAAGGAATAGGCAGTTGTAGGAATATGGAAAGACTTCTGAAACAGTTAGGAGTAAGGTGACTTGGGTGGCTGGAGATATGCCTGCAAGAAATAGTTAAGGGGCACTTAAAGAGTCAGAGAGGGGAAAGGCGAGACTGGTAGTGCTGATAATCAGTGGTTTCTGAAGCACTAAAAGGCCTTGGGGGAAACAATCTTCATTACTGAGTGTGACCTTCATGAGACAAAATTCTATCACTAGGAGACTTGTTTTCCCAACTGTCTCACCAAGTTGCCAGACTCCACACAGAGGAACATGAAGTCATTTGGGAGGGGACCCAAATAATTAAAAATTACATTGCAGATAAATATTATAATGAGACTCATGAGACAGTGATAAGTTAAAAAGGCAGAATAGCAAAAGGATATATGACAGGAACACAAGGAAGGATATGCACATAGGTATTAACAAGGATTTTCTCAAAGGGAATGGGGCCAAAGGTCTTTGAAATTTCTCCTTTTAACTTCTATGTATTTTTGAAAATGAACTCAAATGACTTTCATAATAACAAAACTACATTTACTATAATTTTATTTGTTTCATTTTTATTTTTTTAAGATGAAGTCTCACTCTGTTGCCCAGGCTAGAGTGCATGGCGTCAGCCTAGCTCACAGAAGCCTCAAAGTGGTCCTTCTGCATCAGCTTCCCAAGTAGCAACCACAGGCACCCACCACAACGCTTAGTTAATTTTTCTATTTTTAGTAGAAACAGGGTTTCACTTTTGCTCAGAATGGTCACTCAGCTCAAGTGATCCTCCTGCTTTGGTCTCCCAGAGTGCTAGGATTACAGGCATGGGCTACCACGCCCAGCCCATTTACTGTAATTTAAAAAATCTACTACCTCATGCTAGAAAAAATTGGTAGAACATGTTTTAGTGAAGATTCTCTACCAGGAAGATTTTCCCAAGGTAATGTTTATGGCTTACTAAGATGCATCATTTATCAAAAGAGGCCATGACTTATATCCACTTACTTTTTCAGCAAAGAGATGACCCATTATCAGCATAAGTTTATGATATATACATATATCTCCCAGGGGCCTTTGGGGAATATTCTTGTTCCAATCTGTCCTGTCATGTACTCAGTAAATGTTCATATATATATTCATTCAACTAATACTTTATTGAACACCCACTGTGTACTATTGTGCAGACTGGATATACTCGAATGACAAGACACAGAGCCCCTTGCCTCGGAGAATCTACAGACTAAAGATACATACACAGAAATAAATTATAATACAAAATGATAAGCACTACAATAGGCTAAGAACAAAGGACTCAGCTAATGAGATTGAAATAAAGAAATTCTGCTTGAAAAAAGTAAAGCAAGTTTTTCAGAGGAGGAGATAAGTGAAAGGGGTGCCGAAGGATGATCAGGAGTTTGCCTGGCAAAGTTAATTCTCTTGACCATGGTTTAATATAGACCTCATTGACAAGACTTCTAACGCCAGTTTCTAGAGCCAAGTTCAAGGTAAATTAATATCTCCCAGACTTGATTTTTCAATTGTTTCCTCTTGGTAAATCCCCATTTTATTTGATCTTAGGGGCCCATCTATCACCTAGCTAGATACTTGACTTTTCTTGTAGCTCTGTAGAATGAGACCATGTCAGGTGGGCAGTACAGTCAGAAACAAAGAAGCCCTGAAAATAAGTTTCAGAAGCCCAATGCTATTGAACTCTGCTGCCCATCCACTTTTCTTACATCCTCCTTCCCCTCCAGGTTTGTCCCACCCACATTGTGCAAATGGGGCAGCCATGGAAGTAGACTCAGGCTTGCAAGGTACTGATAGGCTCAGGAAGTAGGCTCAGGCCTGCAGCTATCAGGCTGTGGGATGTGTCTTGAACACTAGGAAAGACTCCCTCCTCCAAAATATTTCTCCTACCTGCTTCTGATGCTAGATTTTGGCAATAGTACACACATACTTTCATTCCATAACTAATGTGCAAACTGAGCATGTGTATCTCTGCCCTGGAAATGTGTCACCTTGATAAATCTATGCTGAAATGTAAGTTTGAGCATGGCATTGAGGAAGATAGAGAGCTAGATCTGACACTAGGCCATTAGGGATGATTTGGGAGGTAGCTTAGAGCATTATGTGTTAGAGAGTGAGAAGGAGATTGAGGTCCTAAAAGCAAATTCGTTAATTTATTAGTACCTACTATTGAGTATCAATGTCACACCCTGACCTCCTGATGACACATTCGCATTGTGTGCGTTCTGCATGTGGTGATTCCTGGAACTGGGCGATGCAGAATGCACACAATGCGAATGTGTCATCAGGAGGTCAGGGTGTGACATTACATCTATCCTATGGCAGACTCTGAAATCTTCCTAAGGCCTACTTGTAGCTAGGACTACAACTCTTCTATCATGCAATGGGACCATAGATTATCTCATTTTAATTTTATTGCCTAAGAACATCATCTTCTGGCTCTTCCTAGGTATCTGACTTCTGGCTCTTCCTAGGTATCTGAGGACCCCTTGTTTCACCCTTTATTGGTGAGTTCCTGCTTCCCCTTCACAAACTTACCCACATGGACTTCTAGCTGCACTGGGTCACTGAGTGTGGAGAGGTTTGTCTGGCACCTGTACTCTCCGCTGTGCTCAACTCTGGCACCTGCAATGAAGTAGCTTGAGTCCTTGTTGGAGAGGAGGCTCCCATTGTGAAACCACTCCGTGCTCTTATTTCCAGGTAGATGATCCCCTTTGCACTGCAGAATCACAGTGTCTTCCTCGAGCACCCTATCCCATGGAGGAACTAGAGACACCACAGCCTTTGGAAGATCTGCTGAGGAGCAAGAGAATGTAGGGTGAGGACAGGGAGAGGAGCAGGCCCTGTCCTGGCATTCTCAGGGAGGCTCAAAGCCAGAGGGAGCCCATGGCAAACCCATAGTGCATGTCTCAATCTGAGTCTGTGACTCAATATTAGAGCCTCTCAGCCCCATTTTGGGCCTGCTCTGTATCTTGAGGGAAACTGGCCAGAGAAGCATAGGGACCCCGGCCGTGCTGAGTTGGGGGAGCTGTCTCTGCAAACATCCATCAGTAGTTCCCATGCAATGGACATTTCCTAACATCCTGTGGATATCCCACCCATATGTGCTTCATTTGATTGATCCAAGACTGCAAAGCAAACTCACCGGCCTGCAAGTCAGCTGAAACTGCAAGATAAAAGAATGAATCAAACATTGAGTGAGAGCAGGGATCAGGATGCCTGGAATGTCAAGCAAGTTTAAAATTCCCCTCCTGCCCCTGCCTCAGGACCCTGGCATTCCCAAGAATCTGGATTTCTAGTGGATACCTCTCCTTCTGCCTGCTCTCTGGTTTCCAATGTCCATGCCTCCTGCCCACTATCCACCCAAGTCCCTATTTGCAACACCATTCTCTATTCCTTATTTCCTGTTCAAACTCATAAATTAAGAATATTGATTGGAAAAAAAAAAATAGAATATTGATTGAATCTCCCTGAATAAGGCTACAGAAAGAACCTCAACCCAAGGTCTCCAGAAAGGGTAGAAATTAAGTCATAGGGGGCCAGGTGCAGTGGCTCATGTCTGTAATCCTAGCACTCTGGGAGGACGAAGTGGCCAGATAACTTGAGCTCAGGAGTTTGAGAACTGTCTGAGCAAGAGCAAGACCCCCCATCTCTACTAAAAGTAGAAAAACTATAATAGAGGCAGGAAGATCACTTGAGCCCAGGAATTTGAGATTGCTGTGAGCTATGATAATGCCAAGGTACTCCACCCAGAGCGACAGAATAAGACTCTGTCTCCTATTATAAAGTCATAGGGAGAACCTGGAATGTCAGACTGGAAGAGACTGACCCTAGGGACTGTCTAGTGTAAGCTCTTCAATTTACATGCAGAACCCAGATAGGTGAAGTAATTGACCTCGCTTCCCCTCCTTTTCTGGCTATGCCCAAATCAGAGCCAACATTCTCCTCATTTATGGGCCCCAGATGGCTTTCCTAGGAGCTAAACCCGTGGCTGTAGATGTGATGAAGAGTCCCATGCCTTTGAGGGGTCTCATTCCTAGCCCAAAAAGGGTCTCTGAGCCATCATTGCTTCCCCCTCAGCCAGACAGCCCCAGGCTTACCAAGAAGTAGCAGAGCCGTCTGTGGTAGCAGCTGCCACATGATGCTGCAGTAGAGTGTGTTAGTCCCTGAAGACATCTGGGCACCTAAAGGGACCCAGCTGACCAGAAAACAGGAAGTAAATGGTCTTTCCCCAAGTCCGTCACTCACCAGCTTCCTTTCTGGGAACGTCATCTGATTCTTGAAACTGAATACTGATGAATGAGCCCCATGATAGAGCAGGAAGAGAAAGACAAGAACCTGGAGGAGAAGCCAAGGTGGGTGTGGCACCTTCGCTCCTCACAGGTCTGCAGTTGAACACCTGGTGACACAGTAGAGTCTATAAGAGTGCCCTCAGCAGTGCCAAGGAGCCTGCTCCTGTCTCCCGGGTTTGGGTCCACCTAGCACGAAGAATGGCACAGCATGACCCTGGGGGCTGAGACTCAACAGGGAGGGCCCTTCCCTGAGGGGTCTTTCCTATCCCAGGGCCTGCCTATGTACAGAAAGTAGTAATTTAAAATCCTCAGACCTGGCGTGGTGCCTGTGGCTCAGCGAGCTAAGGCGCCAGCCACGTACACCTGAGCTGGCTGGCCCACCCGACAACGGGTGAC
>CAUYON010137752.1:0-21528 GCA_963573935.1 Arctocebus calabarensis | reverse complement strand
CCTGTAGTCCCAGCTACTTCGGAGGCGGAGGCAGGAGACTCGCTTGAGCCCAGGAATTGGAGGTTGCTGTGAGCTGTGATGCCACAGCACTCTATCCAGGATGACAGCTGAGGATTTGTCTCAAAAAAAATACATAGGTGCTGAATAGAAAAGAGGGCCATACTTTCTTATATAAAAATGAAAACCTATTTAAGAAATTTTATATGAGCTATTTGTATTGGAGGAAATAGTTTCTTTTCCCTGAATATCCTCCGTATCTCTTTCCATTTGTCCCTAGCTAAAGAGGAGTAGGTAGATGGAGGAACTTTACAGCTGAGAACAATAGAAACCAAAGGTCACCCCGTCCCTGGTAACTGACACCCTAATTCTATCTTGCAGAGAAAGTATTAACAGACTACAACAAGGAATAAAAGGGATTTTGAGTCTGTAGAAGATGTAGGTTTAGAGAACTGTTTCAGAAGTGTCTTGATAGTCCTAGAAATGAATCTCTGTTTCTCCCTCTCCCAGGTTGGAGAAGGCTCTAGGGAAAATCTTGTTTAAATGTTAAAATGTGATTCTAAATATAAGCAATGAACACTTGCTAACTTTGATGAGCTATAGAATCTGTAGAATATGTTTGTAATTTCCAGGGAGGAAAAAGAAAGCCAAACAATGGGCAGGAGAGAATATCAGTGTGGACTCCTATAAAAACATACCAGGAGTCAGGCAGTTTCACAGATTGAAAGTAAGCCTCAGCTGGCTTCTCAAGCATCACCCCAAACAGTTCCAGCAGGGGAAAATGGGTTCCTTCATAGGGGTATATAGAACTCTGGCTGTTAGAGTTTTTGGCAGAAGAGGTAGCTGAAGTAGCTGTCTGTAGTGGCTGTTCCCCATCACGCCCCTCATGGGCCGCAGGAAAGAGGCAACATCATCGCATCAGAGGTGAGAAGTATCTGCAGCAGATACACAGCTGAATCCCACCTAAGAGACAAAAGGGAATTCTGCCTCTTCTTTTGTGATATAGCAAACCTCTCAGAGGAGGAAAGAGCCTAGGGAAGTGAAACTTTAGGGAGAAATTGGCGGACAATGAGTGAATAAAAAATATAGCAAACCTAGATGAATTAGAATTAATGAATACAGGGAAGCCTAGGCAGGAGCCAATGCTGAGTTTTGAAGATTGGGTAGTGTTTGCTGAGTGACCATGGGTTTGAAACTCAGTCGACAGAGTTATGAGGGGAAGGAGAGTGTAGATAAGTGAGATGATGATGCCCGAAGCTGATGGAGAATTTACCTGGCTGAAACTATTTTAGATCAAGAACGACTAAAATATCCAAAATGACAATATTATGCTTTATCCCACCAAGCAGAAATGAGCTTCTTAAATAAAATTTGATCCTGTTAGAGATAAAACAGTGGTTTTAGCTTTCACATGTAAGGTTCTTGAGCTTCCAGTTCATCTGTTATGTTCATACATAGGCACCTGTCTTTGGCTCATCTCAGCAACATACTACATAGTATTATTTTTCATGTAAAAAAAGGAGAAATAATCTAAATATTTGTCTTACTCTTAGATCAGCCCAAAGTCTGGCTAAGTAAAATGCCAGTATATTAAAAGCGGATTCCAAAATCTTAACATCTGCCTGGCTCTTGACATTATTTTACGGAAAATATTGTGTAAAAGATGCTTAAGTATATTTTTCTCTACCAACAATCCCTAAAAGCAAACACATTCATATGTTTATGCTGGAGTGAAGGCTAAGATACAAAAATATGCCATGGGATAACAGCAACACAAAAGGGGTAAACGTTGATATGGCACAATTCATAATAACACCTTGATGTCATCTCTTTAGCATCCTGATATATTTAATGCAATGAGGATTTGGATTTGTAAAGAACATAGTAATCATGCAAATATATAACAAAAGTCCTGGTTGGTCATATCTTTATCAAGGTTCATTAAAATGTTTAATTGGAACAAAGAACTAGGTAAGTAATTAAGATGTCAAGCCAGGAGAAGATTGCTACATACAATGATTGTCCCCAGAAATGATAAATTCTCTGACTTGGTTTCTCCTTATTTTTTCACAGTAGTATATCTGGTTTCTGTATTACCAAAATGAAAATTTATTTGTTGACCATTTTTGAGAAAACTGTGGGTAGTGAAATTTGAGTATTCTACCTCAAGATATTAATTGAATTTTTAACCTGTCTGCTATCACCTTCTATACCAGATTTAATGAAGATGATTTTAACTTGTCTTTGTACATGTTAAGTACCTAAAAATGCAGTATGCCTAATACAAGTAATATATGGGCTTTCATTTATTTGTAGGGAAATTTAGAAAACAAAAACAGATACAAATAAAGCAAACCTAGGTGAATTCTAGAAGAGAAGTAATGGATACAAGAAGGCTTATGGAAGATCCCATGGTTACGTTGAGGGTTGAAGTGTGCTGATGTGAGTGTGGATTTGAAATTGAATCAACACAGGATGAGGGAAGAAAACACACAAATGTATTTGGAAAGTTGTACCTAGGCTTTCTCTTGATCTCGGATCACCAAAAATAAAATAGTAGAAGGGTGGTGAAACATGCAGAGCTTCAAGTATCCAGTTAAGGTGTGCACACTTCATTGAGTGAAAAGGGAATGATCAAGGGATCTCTAGCAAATAAAGGGCAGAGTAAGTCCTATGAACCTTAATAACCAATGACATAAATATAATGGGTAGAACTCAGATAATAACAGCAGGATCACAAGGAAGTGATAAAACCGGTGAATTTTCATGAGATGAAAAAGTAAATTAGTGTCGAGACCATGAGGTGTTTTTCTAAGCAGAGGAACTAGGACACTCTAAGAGATTTTCTAGGGTCCAGACCTACAGGTGAAAAATTAACTCTAGAGAGAAAAAAAAAGGAAGAAAGTCTGTAGATGTAGAGACAATTTAGAGTATTAGTGCTTTATAATCTTGAATAGGACCCTTGAACAATAGTCTTTTTTTAACATAGACTTGTATGAACCAGTGACAGTGATTTTGTTGGGAGTTTGTAAATAAATTCTTACTTTGGTAGAGTAAAGAAGAAAAGATAAGAAAAACAAAAAAAGGAACATGGTCCTGTGACTTCTTCACCTTATTTTCCTTTCTTTTGTGCTTCGTAAACTTTAATTTTCCATTTTTCTCACTTCAAGTTAGATTAGCATTTCCTAAGTCTATTCGTGTTTCATCAGGTGTTAATAGGTGTTAGAAAATAAAACAAATTAAACAAAAGAATAACTACAATAATAACACCTCCTTGTTCAATGAAGTTGTAAAACTTGTAAAAAACTAGCTATCTTCTATTATTGCAAGATTCTCAACAACTTTAATAAACTACTTTGAACTTTATTTTATTTTATTTTTTAGTAGAGAATATGCTATGCAGACATACCCAAAATTATTTGAATTTGGATGGAATTTTGTTTTATTATTGAATAGAACATTACATGGGGCTAGAAATTCTAAGAACATTTCCAAAAACATTAGAAACTGTCAGGCATTCCTATCACCTTTAGGAGTGAGTAACTATAATTCTTATCACCTACAAATTTCATATTATGTCACGTAATACACCCAAATATACATTTTGTTATAAGTGAAATTTGCCACTGTTATCCAAGACTATCATTTGCAACATGCATGGGAGCCCATGTTGGAATTCATTCATAAATATTATCAAATATTTTCAACTACAAATACAGTTATCATGGGAAGAAATATGCCTGTTTTGATTAGGACATTTTTTGAAATTTATTTATCTAAAACAAGATCATTTTTCACCTGTACATAATTGTACTATTGACAGTATAATATTTAACTTTATCAATAGTACTATTGACAGTATAATGTATAATATTGTCTTTTTTTAAAAACGAAAGCTCAGAAATGATAGCAGTTTTATATTTGTTTTCATATGGAGAGTCACAACAAAGATGTATCCTCTAATATAAAATTTAAAAAAAAGTATCTTCATTTTGGCATAACCTCAAACGTACTTCCAAATCAAAGGATATGAAATTGCATTTAAATAAATGGTTCCTCACACAGCTGTCAGCAAAGGCTTATACTTTACCTAGAATTTATTCTGCTGTGGCATTTTGCTAAAATTTAAAGATGTGCCTGAACATTTAGTGTATGATTACATGGTTCTCAGACATGATGAAATTCTAAAAACAAAAACAAAGCAGTTTAATTGATTTAGGATAATACTTGTTAGACAAAAATAGGAGGTTAATAGTTTATGTTATTTCATACTGTTAATAGAAAATTATATTTTGCATGTAAACTTTGATGCTGTTCTCTTTTTATTAAATCCATTGCTGACTTCCAATTTCTTATATTTTTATCTTTATAAAAAGTCCACAATTCACAAAAGAAAGTGAGTCATCAATGTCTTAAAGGAAACAAATGAAATCACAAAGTATCTACCAAAGAAAGTACACTATGTCATCACACTTGTTAAAACATTCTCCTCAGGACAAAGCAGAAGTACACAGCCAGGTGTAGCTGGTTGAAAAGAATGTGTAAATGCCTAGAACTAATTAAATATTTAACAATAAATGGAATACTATCTAAATTTCTCTCCTGTTTTTCTTGTCTATTCCTCTATTTGCTATCAAATTTCTCTTCTATCATCTTTTTTTCTGTTCCCAGCTCTCTTCTCTATGGTCAAAATACATAGCATTTTCAAGTTAACTATAAGGCTCTAATTATGGCCTTATGTCATTGCAAAGCCAAATAATTTCCAAGTAATGAAAACTTAATATATCTGACAGCTTCTATTCAGAGATAGAATTGCTTCAAATTAGCACTGTGTGTTTCATTGAATTTTAGTAATTAGGAGTATTCTTCAAAATGAAATTTATATATTTAAGAAGATAGCACTAGCCAGAACTTGCTTACTCTAAATTCTACGACATTACAATATTTATTTGCAACCACAGTGTCATAATCTCTTAAATATTATGTGATAATAAGAGATCTCAAACTGCAATTGTCCTTTGCTTCTCAGCATAATTTATCTGATTTCTTCTTTCTTCTGTGAAGATCCCAGAAGTCAGTCTAGCTTTTTAAAGTTAGTTTCCATCTCATGATACCATTTGCATAAATTTATAAATTCTGAGTCACATCAAAGTTGAACAATATTTAAGCTAACGTTAGCAATTTTCAAAAGGAAAAGGAATAATTATTTTATATTGAACAATATTAAACCTTGGAAATGTCTACTCAAAAATCTCATTTTATTGAAGCCAAAATTGAATTCCTAAGTGTCTGTATTCCAGATATATACTAATATTCCCAATACTAATACTAATACTAATACTAATATTCTTCGTACAGTTCACATTGCCATCTCCGAAGAGTTAGGACTAACAATGTCTTCCAGGTAGAGTCTTGTTTTTGTTGCTGTTGTTGTTTGTTTGTTTCTTTGAGACAGTGTTTCACTATGTCGCCCTCAGTAGAGAGTTGTGGCAACACAGCTCACAGCAACCTCAAATTCTTGGGCTTAAATGATTCTCTTGCCTCAGCCTCCCAAGTAGCTGGAACTACAGGTGCTTGCCACAACTCCTGGCTATTTTTGTTGTTGTTGTTGTAGTTGTCATTGTTGTTTTTAGCTGGCCCAGTTCAGGGTCAAACCCGCCAACCCTGGGGTATGTGGCCAGCGCCCTGACCACTGAGCATGGGCTCTGAGCCTCTGGTCATGTTTTGTGTCATGCTTATCTGCATCATATTTATTCATTCATTGGAGACTCATCAAGACCCTAATATAACACAGGCAATATTCCTAGTGTTATAAATAGTTGTGAAAATAGTCTACATTTAAGGAAATTACACTCTTGTTAGGAACAAAAGAAAAACATAGGTGTATTCAAAAAGTAAGATAGTATTTAGAGTAATAAGTCATATGCCCGCACAAATATACTCACCTGGGTCGGCGCCTGTGGCTCAACAGGCTAAGGCACCAGCCACGTACACCTGAGATGGTGGATTCGAATCCAGCCCGGGCCCGCCAATCAACAATGACAGCCGCAACCAAAAAAGAAAATGGCTGGGTATTGTGGTGGGAATCTGTAGTCCCAGCTACTTGGGAGGTGGAGGCAGGAGACTCGCGTGAGCCCAGGAATTGGAGGTTGCTGTGGGCTGTGATGCCACGGCACTCTATCCAGGGTGACAGCTTGAGGCTCTGTCTCCAAAAAACAAAACAAAGCAAAACAAAAGCAAATATACTCACCTAAGGAGCTGTGATGTGTGATGTGGGTATTACTTATTATTGAAGAAACCTCATTCAGAAATGAATGACAAAAGGTGACCATCAATCTGTTAAATACTGATACACACAATGAGTGTTAGGAGCACAAGGAAATAACTGCAAGTTATGTGATTTTTCTGTAATTAATTTATAAAACTTATTTTTCAATATATTTTAAAATTCACAAACACTTTTGCATTACCTTGCTATTTTATATAAGTAATTTTTCTAACAAATTGGCTTCAGTTTTAGTTAAATAATGTTCTATGATTAATATTTATTTGTTAAGAGAATAGACATTATTCATGAAGAATAGAACTATGAAATACTTATTTTTCAAGAAATTTCTTGACTTTCTTCTATGATCTCTAAAATTTATTAGATGGTTAACAAAGACTCAGTATGTATTAGTTTGTAAAATTCAACTTAATGTGTTCCGAGAGGATGTATCTAACAGAAAGGTTAATATAGAGAAGAGATAAGGATAGAAATTCCAGGTTTTATTTTTAATGAAAGTATAGCATGAATAAGTTAATATTCCCACCTATCTGAAAAGCTTAAACTCTGAGGAATTAAATGCTATACCATAATATATGAGATCCCTGTTAGTGTTCTTTTTTTTTTTTCATCCAACTCTTTTATTTATTTATTTATTTATTTATTTATTTATTTATTTATTTTTGGTGGTTTTTGGCTGGGGCTGGGTTTGAACCCACTACCTCCAGCATATGGGGCTGGCACCCTACTCCTTTGAGCCATGTTGCCACCTTTTTAAAGTTTTTTTTTATTGTTATTAAATCATAGCTGTGTACATTAGTGCAATCATGGAATATTATGCAGCCTTAAAGAAAGATGGAGACTTTACCTCTTTCATGTTTACTTGGATAGAGCTGGAACATATTCTTCTTAGCAAAGTATCTCAAGAATGGAAGAAAAAGTATCAGCCCTACAATGAAGCTAATTTATAGCTTTCATATCAAGGCTATAACCCAATTATAGCACCTGTCAGTATTCTTATAGAGCAAAACTCCAGAGAAAATTTATCAATAACCTACATATATAACCATAGGTATCCCAAAGAAGGCAGTCCTTCAATTCATTTTCATTTAAACTAATATCTCAAAATTGAATTGTTTTGGTCAGTTATTTCTCTCTCTCTCTTTTTCTTTTTTTTTGACATAGAGCCTCAAGCTGTCCCCCTGGATAGAGTGCTGTGGCGTCACAGCTCACAGCAACCTCCAACTCCTGGGCTCAAGCGAGTCTCCTGCCTCCGCCTCCCAAAGTAGCTGGGACTACAGGCGCCCACCACAATGCCCGGCCATTTTTTGGTTGCGGCCGTCATTGTTGTTTTGTGGCCCAGACTGGATTCAAACCTGCCAGCTGAGGTGTACATGGCTGGTGCCTTAGCCCATTGAGCCACAGGCGCCGAGCCAGTTATTTCTCTCTTAAGGTAAAATGAAAAAGGAAAAAGTGTCAAATGGATATAAAGAAAATTAAAGATGATGGAGACTTCACAGCTAAATAGGCACTTGATTCTGGAGCTTATAGACTACATCCTGATCATTATTTTTTTAGGTTAATATAGTAAGACTTAGTGAACATGATTCCATACACATTCTGGATAGCAAAACTAATGAAGGACTCCAAATTTATGTAAATTCAAGTCAATGTATTCCCCAGTTCTGCAAATGAAATGCAATGAATATTAAATAATTTTAGGAAAATAATTGCGATTATAACTATGACACATATTGTTGTATTGCAACTAATTTAGGAAAACTGGAAACTGTACCTAAAAGTTGATGTACATTTTTTGAAAAAAATTGCATATTTTAGCATATTTTGAAACTCATTATCTTAAAGACAAAACAATAAAAACAGAAACATTACAGTGATTGTGAAGGTACATGACTCACACTTTGATATACAACCAATTTCGATGGTTGTATACATTGATAGCCTCCAAAGATTATATACTTTACCTAATAACACTTGAAAGATAATTATAAGTAAATCTATATATTTATGTGTGTGTATGTAATATATAGGTGTAGAAAGATGGAGACTTTACCTCTTTATTCGCAGAATTGGGGGATACATTGCTTTGAATTTAAATAAATGTGGGGTTCTTACATAAATATTTGTATAAATATTTTTCCACACATTAAGGCACATTCCAACCTTGTCACTGCTCCTTGCTCCACACCTAAGGAAGATCTGCTTAGGTGATAACCATATTGCTAGGAATAACTTTCAGAATCTTCTTTTAGGATGTTTAAGACTGTTTCTCTAAAAACTTGATGCTCTGTTTTATGCAATAAATAATTTCAGCACAAATGCAATCTTCAATCATTTTATGCTTAAGTCTTTTTTGACTATATTCCTAATATAATTTAACCAAGATATTTTAATTTCAGAAAAGAAATAGATGTGAAGTTTACTTGAAAATAATTAAATCAAATGAACCAAGAGATAGAAAAGTGGAATCCCATCAGAGTTCTGGAATTAGGGTTACAAGTGAAGGGAGTAAACGGAGAGATGGCAGAATGAGAACCATACTTCTTTCGACAGAGATTGTATGAGTTTTCAATCCTAACAACAGTGTAAATGTGTTCCCTTCTATCCACATGTTCTGGTGTGGACAGAATAACCAAAATTCTAATGGCTAATTACTATACATGTTTATATTTTGCTCATCGCTTGTCTGTTGTGTTAGCTACGGACTTGGTTCCCTATGTTCTGTAGTTAAACAAGCAAGCTACTAGATCAGCCATCGTCTTGCAAGTTGACACCTGCTGTAAGGCTGGAAAAGAGAATACTGACAATTAAGTGTAACGTGTCACATCTACTCAAAACTACTTGGGGGGTCTATCTAATTAAAACTACTGTGCACAGGGACCCATACACAACAGAGTAAAGAGTGTAATTTTACCAGGTATTCAGCAAACAGGTAACTGGCAATATTTCCATAGTGTCTACAATAAGATAGAGGAAGACTCCTTTGAAGAATTGTCACTGGTAAAAAGATTTTCTGTTTTTAAGTGGTAGGAGTATACGTTATAACATACTGAGTCTGACGTCTGATGAAATTAGCAACTCATTTAAAGTAATCAAAGGAGGATACCTTGGATGCTGTTATCAAGGAACTGGAGAGTTATAAAGTGGCTGGGATGATCATTTTATTATTGGATAGAATTCATAGCTGAAGCTACAGAATAGGACTTTACTGAGAGTGTGACAATCTAGGTGTGCCAACAGATAGATTGTCAGTATTTAGTGTTGAGATGGGGAAGAACGATTTCAGTAGCCAGAAAAGAACACAGGATGGATAAATGGAAACAGACAATGTATTCAAGTGTATCATAAAGGCAAAGATAAAATTGAAGATGTAGGTGGCAAAAACTAAAATGAAAATTGAACGAATGAGGAAATATTATGGAAGTGGGCATAATTATAATAATATCTAATATGTAGTCAACAATTACTCTGTACCAGACCCTGTACTATGATATTTATATGTATTAGCCTCTCTCATTTTTAGATTCTTTATGACAGATGAGGCTCAGAAAGCAAAGAAAACTACCCTGAGGAAACATGGCCAGTCAATTGCAGCGACAGCATTTGAAGCGGGCATTTGGCTGCAGGCCCCTGCTCTGCTCTTATTCACTACTTTATATTCTTGTGTGTGTTGCTAGGCATTTTTTTAACATATAAAGCAGAGGAATAAAATCTGGATTATAAAATAATAATAATTGTAAATGAGGCATGGAACCAGGAAGGGCATGTGCTTGAAAAGGTTAAAGCTAAGCTGACACAGGGAAATTGTGTATTATTGAAGGAAAGTGGTGGTAGGATAAGGTTGAGGTTCTCTGACCTGGTTTGTTTTTAGACTATAAGGCAGCTGAACACAAAAGTGCAAAACCAGGGGATGGATTCAACTTTATAGAACATCCCCGATAAAGCATTTTATTAAACACTCATGTACATTTCCTTGTTTAATTCATTGATAAGTGGGACAGATTCCTCGATTTGCAGAGTAAGCCACATTTCACATTCAGATGTTTTTGGCCTCAGAGCCCATCTTCCTTTTACTCTGTCATCTCAGGGGACACACAGCTAAATAATTAGGAAAGAGAAGGAATATATTTCTGTGTTTAATAGAGGGATAAATAATAATTTGATAAAAACATAAAATTCAGTGAAATGAAAGAAACATTTTTTTTTTCTGAAATGGAATGGATGGCTACTAAGAAGATGGTGATAGTAACTTGTCCAAAGGGAAATGGCTGCGTGTAAGGATGCAAGATAAATTAAGAGCAGTAAAAAAACAAACACTGACTATATATTTCTAAACCATTCCCACCCAGGTATGGTTTTGGGAAGTAAATGAATTGAGTACAATAACTAAGAAAATGCCATGAAAGCCATGACAACCAGTCCAATGAAAATATTTCAAACTGTATATAAAACCAGCACATTGTACCCCATGATTGCATTTATGTACACAACCATGATTTAATTTAAAAAAGAAGAAGAAGAAGAAGAAATGGCTGGGGGTATCGCTGCCATGCTAAAGATTATAATAAGTTTAATATGTAGTGATATTAGTGATATGTTGATTTATTTACATTTTTATAAGTTAAGTGACCATAATACTGTCTCCAGCTATTGTCCAGAAGAAAAAATATTTCCAAGAATTCCAATTCTGACAATTATGAATTATATGTGGGTTTTAAATTGAAACTATTTTTTCCTATGACAGCTTTAATTCATATCTTTTGTTATTGTGAGTACTATTAAGAGTATCAATTCAAGTTTTGATTCCTTGGAGATGTTATTTCGAGTGGACGCTTACTGTGGGAATGAGGCTATTGATGTATTTATCCTAGTTAAGCAATATCCTGCACTAGACTTGCATAAGGTTGAGTTGCAAAAATGAAGAGAAAGAAGGAGGACGTGGATTTTCCCAGTGCTGGATCCAACACAGTCTTCTTGGTTTCTTCCATTCAACAGCAATCACAGAAGACACTTCTCTTGATAAGTTTTATGATACAGAACATTAGCAAGGTGATCTGTTGGTACAATCTTAACCTTAATAACTTTTGCCCTGAGCAGCTACTTTGTGTGTGTGTGCATGTGTGTGTACTTGTGTTTATCTGCATGTTTAATTTTCTCAAGAAAGGCCAACAGTCTATGACATTTAAATTCACATTCCAAATTAGAGACAATCCTCTATCCAGTCTTTATAAATTAAATACATAACCCAATTTTAGTTAGTGCTCCTCTGTCTGAAAATGAAAATCTTATGTGATTAAATTAGTGAGCCATTGTGTTTCATATACAACAAAATGCCAGGTCATACGGAGAAATTCATGTAATTGTTATGTATACTAATCTGTGGATCCCTGGGGCACAGATCCAACTGTTCATGTAAAATGATTTAGGTTATTGTATACCAAATTATTGAACATGATTTTCCATTTATGATTTTGGAAGAGAAAAAAGGAACTTCTTTTTGCAACTTCCTTGCTTGCTTTCAATGTTTGTTCCCATTAAGGACATTTTCATCATCATTTATTTATTCACAGTGTTTTCAAGCTTATTCATTTAGTACAACCATTGTACTTTCATTTATTTATTTCCATACACAGGAATGCTTTAGAAATAGAATGGAAATCCTTGTTTTGACTTTCCAACCATAACAACTCACCAAATTTAAACTCTGTAAAAAAATTTCTATGAAATATAGTTATGAAAAGAAGCCAACAAAAGCAGTAGTCTTCAAAAAGGAAAATCAAAAGGTAGAAACTACTTTTCTAGGTATGTTGTTTTGTACCAAAAATGTACATTTTCTCCTAATGTGCACTTTTTAATCTTAAAAATGATGATTTAGTTAAAGACAATAAAAAGCGTTCTTACTTCTAAATTATGTTTATTTGCGCTTGCATTACTGTTCACATATGTACAAATATTAGTGTTGAATGTTAATGTAAAACTGAAACTTGGTGAAAAAATTAAGATCAAGAAGTGTTAGTTTTATGTCAGTATAAACTCTGCCATAGTAAGGACTATTTTGCTAATTTTAGGGAAATCTTAAGAACAGATCTCAAATAACAAGCACACTATCCTATCTCATAACTATGGCTTTGGAAATCGGTGCTTAATGTGAAAATGAATAAATATCAGAAGAAATGAAAAATTGTTTAACTTCATTTATAGCTTTCATTTTCCAAAAAATTTTTGTCCTTCAGATGGCAGGCAACACAAAGGAGGCAGTTCCTTTTAATTTCTGACAGTGTTCCTACGGCTCTCTTATCTTTAACATCTGTGAATCAACATCCTCTCTAATCTAAGTTGTTCTACTTGAATGTGTGTGGCTAGTTAGAGCTTTCTTTATGTTAGAGGAAATCTTAGAAAAGCAATTGTACAATGGATGTCTCTCAAGGACAAACTATTACCATCTTTAGCCTGAACTACTCCATACACTACTAACAAATTTCCCCACACCTACTCTGCCTCCTGAGGTCTATTCTCAAAAGTGGAGCCCAAGAGATCATTTGATGATGTAATCTATGCACCTGCCAAAATCCCAAAACCTCATCTCATTCTACACTCTCTCTGAATTTGCCTTCTAAGTCCAGGGCAGCAAGCCTTGACTCTCAGGGCTCAGTGGCCTCTGAGCCCAGTGGCATTGTGGGAGGGGTGAAGCTCCTGTAAGTCCGCTCGAAAACACCGGGCATCAGGATGCCGCTTTGCAACAGATTTGGATTTCTCTAATCCACTTCTTTCCTGTCTCTGTTCCCTTCTTCCCATCATCTGTGATCATTTTCTTAATTCAGTTCCTAGTGTACTTAAAATAAGCAATTGAAAATTGGTTTTAAGCTTATTAAATCATTATTTCTAGCAATCCAAGCACATCAAGATAGAAAAATAAAAAATCTTCTGGTGTATGTCCTCTACTTTCCCTTATATGGTGAATCATACACATTTAGTACATTTAAAGCTAAGTTGAACTTTTATTTTTCTGCACACCCTGCAAAACTGCTACTTCTTTCTGAGGCACTATATCTGACACAAAGAAAAAGACATATTTTAGAATAAATTCACTTGTTTCAAATAATTAATTTTAGTAAATAGAAATCTTGTTAGATGAGACAACATGACATATACAAAGGACTATTCAATGTCTGCAGCTAAGGAGCTAATATAGATTTAAGCAGAAGCAGTTCAAAAGCACAGCTATCTCATAGATGGAATGTTCTATTTAGTAGACCAAGGAGGTTATCATGTTGTGAAAATGAAAAGTTTTCATATTTGAAACTCTGAAGGAGTTTTCATATTTGCTTGATGATTGCCCACTTTATCCTCAGGGAGATGTGAAATCTCAGCAGCTAGGGGCCATATGAAAAAGGTCTTTCTCTTACCTCTTATCAACAGTAGTATCTTGAAACCAATTCCCACCCCCAACATACCCTACTAAGCGTGCTAAAATTATCTTCCCAAAGACTAGTGGGGCAAGAGATCCTGGCTAGAAAAAGTATAACCTGGTCTTCTTAATTTAAGGATAGATAGCAGGAGAATAAGGGGAAAGACTCATGTTCAAATATTTTGTTTTCTAAAGGAAAATAGAGATACACACACAATTTAATCTATTTGGAAGCGTCTGATGGGATGATATCCTACTGTCCTGTTATATTGACAATTTGAATGAAACTGGGGAGAATCAGAGTTCTCTCGACCACCATGGAGCTCATATTTCCCTGCTGTAGAATAGTGATTTAGTTTATCTAACAGGAAATATTGCAGCATCACATTGCAGACTCAATTTTTAAAAATCTCACACTTTGCTCTTAGAAGATAAATGTTTTCACCATATTGAATGATAAGTATCAATTCTTGACAATTGTTTGGTTTATTCAATTAATGTGAAATGGTCAATCTGGATAAATCCTACATTATAAAATAACATATTTCTATTTACTACTCCCACCTAAGTAAAGATGCTTTACCTCATAAGATAGTTCATCTAAAATACATCCCAGATTCCTTGCTGACTATTTGAGAAACTAAGGTTCCTGGGTTACTGTTTTATATGCAGAAATGTTGAGAGAACAGGGATTTCACCTCTGAACACTGTTAATTTCTGTAAAATCTTGAGGAGAAATCTCTAAATGACTCATGTTTGCGTTTACAACTTAGGTTGTAAATTTGGGGCACTTAAAGCTCGAAACTTTAATCTTCTAGTTGCTTACGTCAAATGTCTTGGAATCTATCTTGATGCCTTTGCTTTGGTGACAAATGACATCCGTTCTATCTAGAATCTGGCTGACACCCAGCTATTTATCCAGAGTTAAGCCATCGCTAGCCTCACTTTCAGCACTTCAGTAAAAGATCCATGGTTCCTTATCATGACGTCCACAGAGAGGCCACGATAATTCATGTAAACTAACCCCCTCTTCAAAACCAGCCAAAATTTTCCCTCTCAGAATAAAACTCAAAATGTGTTATTTGATTCATATTCATTATATTATTTTTCCCTAATTGCCATTACTATATTTCTGATTTTATTTTCTCCTTCTCTCAATCTTACCCCTCCACTTCAGCAACTCAGCTCTTCATTTTGTTTCTACACTGAGGTGCCTCTGGCCAGATGCCTTTTGCATGTTTTTGTCTTTCCAGAAATGCTTTTTTTCCTTATCCAAATTACTTTCTTCCTCAGCCCTATAGTCTCCATTATAACTGACATTGTATCTTCACTGACCTTATCTATTCCTTTCACATACGTATCAAAACATAATGTTTTGCAATTAAAATATCATTAGATTTTATTTGTCTTACCTGAGTAAACAAGGTGTTTATTGCCTGTTTAATTACGGCTGCCTCTTTGGAATGATACCTGGGATATTGTATGTACTCAATAAATGTATATTGAGTATGCCTCATTCACCCAATGATTCACATTTTTGAATTTTTTTTTTAAGATTCAGCATCTTTTAGTGTACAGCTTGATAGGTGTTGACAAATACACATAGTCACATAATCACAATGACCAACATATGAACATTTCCATCACCCCAGACCACACCCCCTTGCAGTTCTCATTCAACTTCACCATTCGATAGCAACTGGTCAGCTTTCTGACATTATAGTTTTACCTTTTCTGACATTTCCTATAAATGGAGTCAAGGGCAATGTACTCTTTTGTGACTGCTTTCTTTAATTTGGCATAACACACTGCAAATTCTTTCATCTTGTTGTGTTCATGGGGAGCTGATGCCTTTCTGTTGCTGACTAGTATTCCATGGTATTGGTGTGCTACAGCTTGCTTCTCCACTCACCAGGGGATGTACATCTGGGTGTGGCTGTTAAAAAGAAAACTGTTATAAACATTCAAGCAAATTCTTTGTGTGAACATTTGTTTTCATTTCCCTTAGATAAATACCTAGCAATCCAAGCATACGTTTAACTCCATGAGTAACTGCCAAATGGTTTCTCCAAAGTAGTTGTTCCATCTTATACGCATACCAGCAGCATACAAAAGTTCCCTTGTCAATATTTGATATTGCCAGAATTTATCCTGTTAGCCATTGTAGTGAGTATGTAGAAATATGTCATTGTGACTTAATTTGTGTTTAACTAATGCCTTAATGATGTGTAAGTATCTTTTTTTTTTTTTGAAACAGAGTCTCACTATGTCACCCTTGGTAGAGTGCCGTGATGTCACAGCTGACAGCAGCCTCCAACTCTTAAGCTTAAGTGATTCTCTTGCCTCAGCCTCACAAGTAGCTGGAACTAATAGGCATCTGCCACAACACCTGGCTATTTTTGTTGTTGTTGTTGCAGTTGTCATTATTGTTTAGCAGGCCCGGGCTAGGTTCAAATTCTTAAGATCTCATCCATGTTTCAGGAGTCAAGTACATGAACATGTACTTCCCATTCTGTATTTCACTTTTAAAAATTAACAATTTTATGCTATTCTTGATGAGTTCCTTATCAAAAGTGAGAAGACTTGCTTCATTAAATAGAGAACTTAGCCACAGGAAGGATCAACAGTTACAGAGCAAATTTTCCAAAATTTTCCCAAGCAAAATTTTCAAAATATTCCTAAAATCCAACTTTTCTAATTTTTAAAAAAGTTCTCACTTTTGGTGCTTTCACTAAAAATTAAGTTTGTTTTTCTTTTATATTTTGTAGTACTAACACATAATTAATATATTAATTAAATGCAGAGTGACAGAAGCACTGGTGACTTGCTCTGTATTCTACTGAACACCACGCATAGTTTATTCTATGTAGAATCAGAGTGTCGAGCAGTGTTTCTCAAGCGTCAATGTGTAGAAAACTCTCCTGGAGGGTTTTTTGAGGCAATTAACTTGAGCTTATCCACAGAGGTTCTGATTCAGTAGGTCAGATGGGGTTCTAAGGGCTTCACGATGCTTCTGCTTTGGTGGTGGGAGGATAACGTTTGAGAACCATTAGTATAAAATGCATTTCACGGAAAAGAAAGACATTATTGAAACCTGTCTTGGGAAATAGTCAGAGAGGACAGCAGAAGTACATTTGTGTGATTATGATATCTTCATTGTATCTTCTTTCAAATTCCTGAACTACATTTGTTTATTCCAGTAGTCTTATGTTGTGATAGTATTGTCAGCCACAGGGCTAAGTGGATATAAAAGGAGGATATAAAAACAGAAACAGCCATCTACCTGTTCCACTAGGTCAAGAAAATCAGCCTCAATAGCTGTGAGTCTTCTTCCCAGTGACCTGGTGGGACCAGAAACCGACGGAAAATTATTATGAAAATTATAGAGAATTAATAGAGAAATAATAGACAAAGACAAAGAGATCATTTTAAGAGCAGTAGGGTTTGGGAGGTGACAACCCTTCTTCGTGGGGCTTCCAGTACACTGCCTCGAGTGTCAGGCTAGCTCTGTATTTATTTCATACATCAGTGTTACGGTCATGACTCTCATGAAGGCAAGGCAAGCAATCCCATCATGTTCTTGCTGCGTTTGCGTTTCTACTAACTAGACTACTTCTACCACTAATTGCATTAATCATATAGATTTATTTGCTACTTTTTATTGTTTTAAGGTATTTATGGTCTTAATACAAACAGAGTCTTGACAAAGTAGCCAATTAGAGGCTGACTCAAGGAACCAACCCTACCTGACCCATAGTCACACATCACAGATGTGATGTTTTAATACTCTGAGAGCCTTGTGTCCAAGCAGACTCCTCTGCCAAACTCAGGTGATAGAAGAAATGAGATATTTCACCCCTTATCTGGTCTGGAGGAAATCTTCCTGTGTAGAACAAAGTTTAAAGATTCACATTCTTCCAAAAAGCACTCTCCTGGAGCACACAGCCTCGCCTGGCAGAGACGGTGGAGAGAGGGGGTTTTCATCATGGCAGGTTTCATAATATTAAAGTGACAAAGTCTTGCACTTTGTGTTCAAAGCCAGGAAATTGAGTCCAAATCAATCCTCCCTTTGTCCATACTCTGCATTCCATTCCTAACAATATTTCTAATCTACTACAATTAATAATTGAATAGTGGTTTCAAACTTACAAAATCATATTACTAATAACGAAGCACATCAAGATAAAACTTTTTCCTTAAGTCTTCCCACACAGACCCTTCACTTTCTGTGGGCTTCCCCTTTGCTCATTCTTTTTCAATGCATCTGTCTTTTCCTCTGTACCTTTATTTTTGTCAGATTTGTATTAAATCTATAGGTTAATTCCTAGTTACTCTACAGTGACTCCCTACTTTTGCAACTTACAAGCAATTGTAAAATTCATCTTCAAATATATTTTCTTCTATGATCTTACTTCATGCCGCTAGAAACTAGGAAATTTAACAATGAGATTTTTTTATGCTTGTTTCACATATAAAGAAACCGAGATTCAGTGATGATGTTGACTGTGGTTCTATGATAAGAAACTCTCAAAGTCAGTATTAATTTGTATCTTGTCACTTAATATAGTGCACTATCAAACACCCAGATGTAATAGATGTCCATGAACATTATGAAGATCAGAGTGACCACATGCCATTGTTGACAACATCTTCTTTAGTGGCAATCTCTGTAATTGTGAGGATTGGAGCTTTTATATCTAGTCTCGTCTAACTCAGTTTTTAGCTTCATGTCTTACTGCTAATTGTAGAGTGAGGTAATATTTCAAAATTTTCTAAAAATTATTACCTCATAAGTATAATTTTAAAATGAAAATAAGAATTACTTCAAATGTTAAATGAGTTACAATATATTACATAGTTAATGGGTTACTGTATGTTTAATATTATATTATAAATTGTAATACAGTCTTAGTGCAGAATAAAGATTAGCTCAAAGTGAGTAAATATCAGTAGAAGGAGAATATTTAGATGAGACCATAAATAAATGCCACTAATTACACAGAATTTTGAGATTCTACTTGTTACCAAGAGAACCAAAATAATTCTTACTACATGGGTAAAAATAAGATGAAAATTTAAAAATATGTCTAAGGAAAAATTAATTTCTAAAAAGTAAAATTTAGATTAAGAAATGTAAAGAAATTTTTTTTTGAAATGTGTCTTCCTTGTGGTTATTTAAAAAATGGAAAACTGTCACCTTTGGCATTCACTGCACAGACACAGTTAAACCCTTATAAATAATTTCTATACAAATCAAATATTTCAGTCTTCCAAGAAGATGCATTACAGTGCAATTCTGCCTTTGAAATGGTAACAGTTCATGTTTTCTACATTGCAAAGCCTATTCTCACATAAAGGAATTTATGCCTTCATTTTCTATGTAGGTTGTATGGCATTTGATCCACGGTGACAGGGAAAAAATGATCCCAGAATATCTGCAGTATATTTTGCTGAATGTTACCAGCAGTTTCAGATCTGTTTCATTTCTGATCTTGCAAAATGCTTTCTTGCTTTTGCAATGCTTTGTACATCAAGAACACAAACTGCTATGAGGGCTTTAGCTGCTTACACAAGGAAAAATCTGAGAAAACAAATGTTCAGGTCAGTTTCACATTATCATTTTTCTTCTATTATTTCATGACATGGAAAATTTATGATATATTTTATTACATTTTAAATGTGGTACCAGAAGACATAATGCTGATTCATTTCATGTTAATGATTCTTGGTATATGGTGCTGAAAGCATTTGTTCAAGTTGCCAAATTAGGTAATGTTTCTGATCAGATTTATAAGATATTATTTATATTATTGTTATCAGCTCATCATAATTCAATGTGTGTCTTGGTAGAATATTATTTGAGTGGAAAATCCATATATCTAAATGTTGTAAACCCAAGTATAATGTGAGATACTAAGCTTTTAATATTTGTACACTGATATATTTAGATACTCATTTTGTTTTTGTTTTTGTTTTTTTTGAGACAGAGTCTCAAGCTGTCACCCTTTGTAGAGTGCCATGGCATCACACAGTTCACAGCAACCTCCAACTCCTGGGCTTAGGCGATTTTCCTGCCTCAGCCTCCCGAGTAGCTGGGACTACAGGCGCCCGCTACAACACCCAGCTATTTTTCTGTTTTGCAGTTTGGCCAAGGCCGGGTTTGAACCCGCCACCTTCGGTATATGGGGCCGGCACTCTACTTGCTGAGCCACAGGTGCCTCCTGGATACTCATTTTGAAAAAAAAAAAAAAGAGAACTCCAAACTGAAAAGTTTTAGATTATCTTTGAAATTTATAACAAACAGAAAAGTAATGAAATAGAATCAGAGGAACTTGTGGCAAAAGAGATATCGTTTTCTAAGTCAAACCAAATTTAAATAAATATTTTTAGATGCTTCTATGCCTAATATTATACAGTATATTATTCAGTATGTAGTCTACGCAGACCTGAGGATGACAGATTAGGTCATCAATTCTGGGTCAGTTCTGACCGGTAGATGACATGTGCTTTATTAATTTTTAATCATTATATCAGAGTAGATTTAGTAAATTTTTCTACAAATTAAAAAAACCCTATCTGTTCAAATATATATACAAAACACACATATCTAAAAGCATTTATATATGTTTCACCTAGTTACAGAATCACAATTCACATACAAGAACTTCAACACGTTATACAATAGAAAGAAAACTGGTAGTTCACCTTAGCAATGATAAATTAAATTTAGACTAGAAATTTGCTCTTTTACTTTACAAAGAAACATGTTCAACTTAAATGAAGAAAAATAACTTCAAAATCTATTATTTCCTAGGTTGTAAAAACTATGAAGAATTAAAAATTCAGGTTGAAACTTGGTGAAAAACCCTGATGCAAGTGAATGATTTTTATTTTACTCCATCAGCGTACTCAGCGTTACAGCAGTATTTGTTTGGGGAATGTATTGAATACAATCTTGCCTCTACAGTTTCAGTCATCTGGATCATAAACTTGGTCACCAGGGATAAAGGCAGAAAATAAAGAAACATTGTGAAAACTGGTCTGCTGAGTGACTCAACTCCCTGGGACCTCAGAGTAATTACCCACGTTTAGATGAAAACGCCTTAGATCTGGATAATTATATCTGCACAGGGAATGTTATCAATAGTTTAGTGCACACTATTACTTTGACTGTTTTTTCAACCTGGAATCCCCAAGAAAACAACTATAAATTCTTATGCCATAAATGCCTCCAGGTAGAAGGTTTATATTTCAGGTATCATATGCATTCTGTTTGCAATTGAAAAATATACTATGTTCTAATTATGTTTTCCTTTTTCAGAGATGGTGTCTTGCTCAGGCTGGTCATGCCTTAGCTCAAACTATCCACTAGATAAACAAATTTAGAGAAAGAAAAATAAACTGTTTATTTAAAGTACTGTTCCATGGAACTTTTTTTTTTTTTTGGTAGAGACAGAGTCTCACCTTATTGCCTTCAGTAGAGTGTGGTGGCATTGCACAACTCACAGCAACGTTCACCTCCTGGGCTTAGGCGATTCTCTTGCTTCAGCCTCCCTATTGGCTGGGACCACAGGCTCCCGCCACAACACCCTGATATTTTTTTGTGCAGTTTGGTCAGGGCTGGGTTTGAACCCACCACCCTCAGTATATGGGGCCTGTGCCCTACCCATTGAGCCACAGGCGCTGCCTAGAATGTTTTTTTTTTTTATTGTTGGGGATTCATTGAGGGTATAAGAAACCATGTTACACTGGTTGCATTTGTTGGGAAAAGTCCCTCTTACAATCGTGTTTTGCCCCCAAAAGGTGTGGCACACACCAAGACCCCAAGACCCCACCC